>JAXGGA010001872.1:0-137497 GCA_038373865.1 Uloborus plumipes
AAACAATGTGTTTTTATTGTGCTTTGAAACGCGCAAATATTATTTTGTAGAATAAATTGTACTCCTTTATTAGTAGATTGTTCACTGCATCAATTATTTTCTCGAGTTTTGTAAATATGTGATTTAGAGTATCGGTAACGTAATCGCTTGAAGAGATTGGCAACTGGATTAGGTTCATTTTTTTCCAATTTGATGGAGCTTTAAATACAACTTAACGGTATTTCTTAAATATTTTTGCGTTGATTGGTCACTTTCTCTGGGTACTTACAATAGGGCAGTTTCTTGGTATCCGATTGAACTGGAATTTTGCCAAATTTGCTGCAAGATTTCAATAACTGAGATTCTCCTCGATTTTTTTCAACTGACGCCAGTTTTTGTGCCAAAGACTACGTAATAATACTTTACTTTTTGCACGACATAACCAAAATAAAACAATTATTATCTGACAATTATTATCTGACAATTATTATCTGATCGACTGGCGGCAAAATCTCAATCATCGATATAATACTCCCACATTTGAAAAGTTGGAGCATTATATCGATGATTGAGATTTTGCCGCAGTCGATAAATATCAGATAATAATTGTTTTATTTTATTTTGGTTATGTCGTGTAAAAAGTAAAGTATTATTACGCATTTTTTTTTCTTTTGTTTTCCGATTCCGTATGTATCCATTAAAAACCTTTTTAAAATTATGTCAAAAAGTAAAGTAATCCACATACTAAATTAATAAAACCCTTAAACAAGACTAAAATTACCATTAATTTGCATTTTTGCATAAATAATTGCTAAATGTTCCCTATTAATTTCGAAATCATTTAGAATAAAAAATTTTAACGTCATTTTATGGTCAGCAATAGTATCTCAACATTTGATTTCCATTTCTCTGTGACAAAAATTAGTGACATAATAATACTTAATGTATTTTCATAAAGTAAGGAGGGGAGCAAAATTATCCTAGGTATCCCAAAACAGTTACGCAAAAATTTGGCGACATTTTAAAAATCGTCAAAGCGGTGTGTTTTGAGTTCTTTCAGTTCAGGGGAAAAAAAACGAAGGTGAGTATATAAATTGTTTCTCAATATTACTGACCCAGGCAACGCCGGGTATTTTTGCTAGTAATATATATTACTCACTTCAAAATGCAAATATTCCGGGAACATTTGATCAAAATCACTACTTCGCAAACTGCAGATTACGAAACTTTAAACAGCATCAAACCAGTCGTAAGTTTCAGAATTCCTACTGCATAAATTATTTATTCTTCAGATAATTAGAATCAATGTTAAACTTTACTTCTTCGCCTTAATTGATTAAAACTGCCCAGAGTGCAACTTAATCTGCATTTTATCGTAAACTTTCATAAATTATTATGCGACGACGTTTTAATATCTGTGCCCTAACTGACGAACTCATTAATCCAACAAACCGGTATAACAGTGAAATAATTCTGCACCGATTGGGTGCAGGATCATTAAAATGGAGCTTGATCGGGATGCTGTCTTGTCCTACCAATAAAAATCAAGATTTAAAGGCTATAAATTTTTATCACTGGCCAGTTCTTTCTTTTTTAATTTCTTTGTGCATAGATTTCTTAAAGTTTGTGATGATGCTACGAATATTGATCAATGATAATTAATATGTCCTATTAAAAAAGTGGTTGTTTGATAAAAAGCAGACCGCAATATTCAAATGATGCAAAGCTATGCAGGAAAAGTGAAAAAGGATAATAAAAATTGCAATAATTTAGGTTTAAAAATCTTGGCAAATGTAGAAATGAAGATTAATTAATTGGGAAATTACAACTACTATGCTCTTATTAAAATGCTGTAAATGGTCTGCACGTTTTACTGTGTCAACGCGTTCATTGACTTCTGCCCAACTTCTGAATGCCATAAATGGTTGAAGAAACTTAAACCAATTGTTCAACCATTGTTGAACAACTGAAGTTTGTTCAACCATTTTTGAAATTCATTCAAATAAAAGAAGCAAATCATGTTACATCATAGTTGGATATTCTCGAAGACGAATGTCTGAATCTAATGAAGCCAGAATCTCGTAAAGCATTTTCAGTGACATTTGAAATGATAAGAGAATAAAATGAGCGTACTCCTTTTATAATACAACATGAATTTATTTTTTACTTGCCCTACAAGGCTAAAATTCTCCACTTTTGATACGCTTTTTACTTATCATTTATCAAAGACGTCAAAAACATGTTTTAAGTTTTTATATATTTGAAAAATTGAATTTCTTCAGGATTTTATAATAACCAGTTTACTAATTTATACCCTAGCCAAGTTTACTAATTTTTAATAATCTGTTGATAATGATAAGTTGAAAAACATCTTTGAGTTGCTTTTAATATTACCGTTTAGATAATTAAAAAAAAAACAACTGTACGAAAAATACTGTGTACCTTCAAAAGTACACTAAAAACTGAATGTTGTTCTTATAGTATAATACAGCTAATTTTATAGTAATAAACTAAAAAATACTAATTTTACAGTAAAAAACTGTAAAATTGCTAATTTAAGTTTATTACCGTTCATTTTACAGTTTTAAATTGGAGCCTCAGCTGACAGTTTTATACTACTGCTTTTACAGTATATTACAGCTAAATTTTACGACAATAAACTGTAAAAATGTTAACTTTACAGTAAGAAACTGTAAAACTGCTAGTTTTACAGTTTATTACTTCGCATTTTACAGTTTTAAATTGGAACCTCCTCTGCCAGTATTATATTGTAAAAACAACAGCTCATTTTTTCTAGTGTAGTGTAAATATATAATTTCGTGTCTAGATGTCTCACGAAAATCTGTTTGAAATTATCTATTCAGGTTTTATACGACATGCAATGAGAATAGAGTCCCCCCATTTTATTAAACATCGTATTCCATTAACTCACAAGTTGTGATAGCAGCGTAATTATCAGACTGATATTCCGTGCAAATAATTATGCATGAATGAAATTTATTCTTCGTCTGATTAAATTGATAGAGAAAAACAAGGAGCGTCCTGACGAGCAAAGTTTCTGGGTTAAATGACAATCCATTTTCTGAGGTATCAAAGATAGCAGTAGAATAGTGCCAGTAGGTTTTGCACAAAATGCGGCTTTTCTAAAAGTCCTATGAAAGTGGGTTCTATATAATTAATGCGTTCTCTTCAATCAAATATTTAACAAAAATAAATGAAAAAATTGGATATTCTGTATTAAAACTACTCAATCCATTCAAAAAAAAAAAAAAAAAAAAGGACAGAAGAGGCAAAAAAGCATTTTACGTTCTTCTTACTTAAAGTTTCCAAAGGAAAGTGAGCTTTGTTTGAATAACGATTTGTGTGCGATTTCAATTTTGTTTTCTTTTTATTTAACCCCCTGACGATTCTGGACGTCTTATCACGTCCATTTAACATGTAATTCTGGAACTGCCGAACCGTCGGGGGGTTAAATTAGTGGTACAATCTAATTATTTACAAATCAAAGAACTAAAGTAAATCGACCTTTTTTATTTTTTATTTATTTTTCAAATTCTAATAAAAACAATTTTTCAATTATTTTTTACTCGAATAATTTTTCAATTTAATGCCATTTGTTACTATAACGTACGTTCATGAATTGATTAAGCAGTTTATTATAAATGTTTACGGGCTGATGTTATCCAAACGCATCTACGCTGGTCATATAGTAAGAGATTTGATTGAGCTGGTTTTAGCATAAAATAGGCTTTTTGTAACAGTTTTCGACCCCTGATTGATCTTTGACGACCTTTGTGGTGTGATAATACCTACAGTAAAACATCAAATTATGAAGAAAGAAAAAACTTTCGAAAATTATTTATTAAGGTGGTTCTGATACCGCACCTCTCGAATAAACTTGATAAATTATTTATTGAAAAGTCCCTCATAAAGAAGTGTTATGTGAAATAAATTCAATAACATAAAAATTATGCTAAATTATTATGAAAATTTAATTTTTGAATATCAACAATTTCGTTTTTTGAAAATTTGGTAAAGTTAGGTACTGATCTCTGTCAGTTATGAGTCAAAAACTAGGAAAAAAAATATATTTTTTCAACTAAAAGTCTATTTAATTCTAAAATAAGTGAAATGTTTACGAAATTCCATAGAAAAATTGAGCATGGCAAGTATGAAATTCACAGTTCATTCCTGCCTTTTTAAAATACAGGAGGATCAACAAAATATTTTTGCTTCATCAGTTTTTTTTTTTTTTTTTTCAGTTTCCGACTGTTTCTGTAAGTGAATTTTTACTAGAAAAATTTTATCATGTAATGCTCTAGAAATTCAAAAAACGAAATTTTGAAAGTACTTGGATACGTTTCAGTATCATAAGAAACACCTTTTTCATAGCAAAAATTAATCATCATGGATTACCGCATGAAATTAACCCTTCCTGTGTGTTCACATTCATTTAATTTTTTTGAGGGAATAAAGTGAGCCTCCAGTGTCTTTAACGTTCTAGAAATTAAGAACTTTCTCTGAGGTACTTCAGAGGCTTCCCTCACGAAAGGAACCTTTATTTTGTTAACTACCATTCAACTGTGTCATCACCGTTGTTAACAACAATTAAGTTTTGTTGCTAAAAGACTTTTAACTTTATAGCAATTTTAATGTTTCTACATTTAGGTCATCATTCTTTGCTTCATTTTTTTATCTTGCTTATTATCTTTCTATTTTGTTTTTCGTGGAATGCCCCAAACCTACATATTTTTTCCTTAAAATGTTCTTTCTATGCAATATGTTCGCGATATTTTTTCAAAATTGAAAATTCACAACTATACTTATGTTTTATGATTTTCCCCTTTTGTTTTTCAGAAAGCGTTTTAAAAAATCTCAACACATGTTCATACAAAATTTCAAAGGATGAAAGCTTGAAATATTATTCTTGGTTTTTAGCATAAACGTTAAGCGAAGACAAAAGCTATAATGAGGTAGTGGGACTTAATTTACTGCTTGACTCCATAATAAGTACTTTGAAAAAAAGATATGTATTTATCCGCTATGGTACAGAACCTTTTAAAGACTAATAACAACCACTTCATTGTTTTTATGTTCACTGGCAACAATCGGTGCATTCGAGGAAAATGCGAGAATCACGTGTAACGATTTTGACTATGCTCACTAGATGTTGGAACAAAGAACAACAACGATTAGAGAAAACCGCACCAGGCTTTAGATCGTAGATATTAACGACCGATTTGAGACAAAAAATAAAATAAAATCATAACAAAAAGGAGAGCCGTGTTACGGAGGAAAAAATGATATGATCACTGACAACAGAACACGGGCTTAATCGACCTTGTCCTATTTTATGATGATCTGCTTCGGAAAAAAATAATAAACGGCAAAAGCTGAGGATGTCGCATTCAAAATGAGAGCTTGACTTTATGCTCAACATGAGAGACAAGCCGAATTAATGTTCATAATGTTACTGAGCGGTCTGATGCTTCAGACGGAAATAGTTGAAAACGATACGCATCCGTGGAAAACGGAAGAAAAAAATGTTTGTTTTGGCGGCATACAGACGTTTCAGGAAGATGTTGAAATAATGTTTTTATTTTATTTTGGTAGGGTACTTTTATTTAACTAGCAGTGTTTCCTGCCCCACTTATACATTAAAAATTAAATGATCTAATCTAGTCGACAGATCATCGTACTTGGGTACTGCATAAAGGATGAAAAGTTTGAGAAGGGATAGATATAAATATGAAACTAATTTAGAAGACTAATCTAAAGCTGCATTTGCCGAAACCAGTTGAAGAGAAAAGGTAAAAGATGTCAAAAAACCCCAGAACCCTTGAATTTAATTTTAATGCTAATCCTAGTACATTAATTCATGCGCACACAAGGGCTGAAGTGGCCCAAACTCCCTTCTTCCCTGTAGTCAATTCTGGATGCCCTAAAATAATTATATTTCCCCATGTGGCACCCTACATGAAATTTTGTAGTATATTTTGTGTAAGTAAAGATTGGTGCTGACAGTCCTTTTCAAGAACATGCACATTGTAGGTTCCTGCATGCTCGAAAGGGTCAGTAAAGGCAACTTAACTGTTTAAATTTCTGAAATGTTATAAAGACAAAAGTTGCTCATAATGTTAGCAAATCTCACGAAAGTCAAGAGATCTGTACTCTACTATCCTTGGACTTTTATACTTTTGTCAAGTCTTTTAAACTGAAGCAGTTTGTCAAACAAACAGGAAGCAATGTCGTTAACAGTATCTTTGGCTTTAGCATTTTTAGCTTTAGTGACATTTATGTTGCGCTCTCTTAAGATAATGTTCAAAATTAGCAAGCATGAATCTGCTTTTTAACGTAATTAACTGTCTCTGAAATCAAGCTTTAGGATAATTTACCCAATATTATTGCATATATCGTCGATATGAAATGATTCTGTATTTACCTCGCTTTTCATTTCCTTCAGATGAGATTCCCTAACTTTACAAAAACTCTCAGATCATTTTTCTTTATATACTGGTTACATTCATGCTTCATTATGATTACTTGTTTATATTTTTCCAATAGTCACTGCAAATACATCGTTTTTTTTTAAGCTTGATTTTCAATAAAATGTATAAAATACATTAAAATGAATAACTAATCTATTGCAAGTCAGAAAGAGTTAAAACAATGGCAAGAGTTATTATGGAATTCAGCATTTTTTTATTCCAAAATAAACAAGGTGATGAACTCTAAACTTACCCATAGAAAATAGTGTATAAATCAACCAATTTTTTTTTTAAATGTCATTTGAATAAAACACCAACTCCAGAAACAAACTTGACTGGAAAAAGGTTTTATGCAGGGTGTTTTATATTAAATGGGACAAAGAGAAAACACGATTGTGAACGTTTTAATTGATATATTTAAAAAATTCAAATCTACCTCAAAGCTATATTTATTCAAGTTTCTGTAATCTGTAGTCAATGTTCAAGATATGCCCATCCGCTGACACAACAAATGTCTACACGATAATCAAGCTCCTACTGCACTAGTGATAGCATATCCCCTGTGATGGAGTTCAACACCGCAGTTATTCACTGCTTCAGCTTCTCTAAGGCTTGAGGAAGAAGAAACCCAAACACCTTGTCTTTAACGAAACCCCAAATAAATGTATGTAATTTTAGTTGCAGAATAAATTAGTTTCGGTTGAATAAATCCATTGCGGCAGCCACATTGCGCTATTCTGTTTGTCCCATTCATATAAAACACCCTGCATAACACGCAACAGTGCTTAAAACATTTTGAACACCGAAAATTTAATAACGATCCAGATATTCTGATTTTTTTTCTAGCTTTTGTTTGAAGACATGAAAGAAAGGTTAGTTTGAAGAACCGCAATTTCTTTTCATGTATTTCTCCGTATTGTTAATATTCACGAAAATTAAATATTAATTAATGAAATTACGTGAGTACGTGTATACCATATTCATTCGAATCTGGGATTTAATTCGATATTATACTTAATGAGAACAATCGGCAACAAATTAATTTTCCGAGTAATTTCTTCATAAAATGACATCTTGTTCGTAAATTAGGAAATATCTCAAATTACATTTGCTGAGGTAGTAAAATAGTTTAAGTATTCCTTAATTTCTTCATACTTCTGATATTTCAATTTTTACAAGTTAATCCTGCTCAGGAAAAGATTTTAGTATTTCTCTGTCGTTTTTTTTTCCTTTTTGGTGTTGAACGTTCGGTTACATGCAATACACGAGCTTAGTTTCGTTTAACGACTGAAAAAGTTTACATGTTCTTTAAAACTTTAGATTCGCTCCAGAAGTTTACATGATCAGTGCTCCTAAAATGTCAACTTTGAAGTGTTTTGTCACAGTGCACAATCAAACATTTTACCTAAATGAGCAATATGTTGGAAACAGGTAACACTGCATTTCCTTCTTAATTATACACTGCGATGCAAAAGTTTAGACAAAATGCAAATATGTGACAAAAAAGAAAACTATTCAACAAAATGCTTTCACATTTCTACTGCAGGTACACAATATGGTCCCAAATACGTGTTTGGAGTTCTTATAACTATAACTGGAATCAAATTTTGGATATTACGAAAGACATTTTTTTACATTGTTGCAAAAGTTTAGACAATAGTCAGATTTTATGCAAATATCCCTTGAAATGTGATTGATGGAGGAAATGCGGGACTGTATTATTCATTTATAAACTGCAGAGATTGCTGAATAAATAATCAAAATATCAAAAGCTCTTTAGTTCTCGTGAAAAGAAGATGAGAAAGTTTGGAAGCCGAAATTTGAAAATGAACCTACTTTATTAATTTTTTGTCTTTTAAATCGGCTCTAGTATGGTAGTACATTGTTTTTTACTTTGTGGAGAGCAAATTCAGACATGCGTATCGATCAAAAAGTCCAAGAAAAATTATATTTCTTAAGGATGAAGGAATTGAAAAAACGGCTCAGACTGACGATTCGCCCCTGAATCCTAGAAAACTTCAACTTGGGTCAAAAGCAGCACGTGACAGCATAAGTAGATGAACAACTGAATCGGAATGCATAAAAAAAACAAAGAATTGGGCTTGAGCCTTTTCAGACAGAGTGTCCCAAATAAGACAGATTTTATTGGTAAAAGCAGCACAGCATATGATCATTGGATATTTCTCAAGTCCCGCGAAAAGAATTATAATCCATCTAGACCATCCCAATTTTAATAATTTCTATCAAAGAAAGTACCATTCATTTTTTAGTCACGATGATACATATGCTACTTTTCACATTAAAATCTGGCTAATTTGGTACACTCTGTCCGAAAAGGCTCGCAGGCATAATTCTTTGTTTTTTTATGCATTCCGATTCAGTTGTTCATCTACTTATGCTGTCACGTGCTGTTTTTGACTCAAGTTGAAGTTTTGTAGGATTAAGGGGCGAATCGTCAGTCTGAGCCGTTTTTTCAATTCCTTCATGCTTAAGAAATATATTTTTTCTTGGACTTTTTGATAGATACGCATGTCTGAATTTGCTCTCCACAAAGTAAAAAACAATGTACTACCATACTAGAGCCGATTTAAAAGACAAAAAATTAATAAAGTAGGTTCATTTTCAAATTTCGGCTTCCAAACTTTCTCATCTTCTCTACACGAGAACTAAAGAGCTTTTGGGATTTTGATTATTTATTCAGCAATCTCTGCACTTTATAAATGAATAATACAGTCCCGCATTTCCTCCACCAATCACATTTCAAGGGATATTTGCATAAAATCTGACTATTGTCCAAACTTTTGCAACAATGTAAAAAAATATCTTTTGTAATATCCAAAATTTGATTCCAGTTATAGTTATAAGAACTCCAGACACGTATTTGGGACCATATTGTGTACCTGCAGTAGAAATTTGAAAGCATTTCGTTGAATAGTTTTCTTTTTATTCACACATTTGCATTTTGTCTAAACTTTTGCATCGCAGTGTACTATCTAAGAAACAAAACTGGTTCAAAAGTAAAAAAATAAATCAACTATGCTATTCCTAAATAAGGCATTACACCTTTACGGTCAGTTGTCTTACAAACCTTTTTACTTAAAAAAAAATCTGGTATGGACCCCACACTACTTCCTTTTTCGTGTAAATTTCTTAGTAGGGCCATTCCAGCCTTACGTGTGTGACTTTTTGACGCCATTTCTTTGCAAATAACAATAAAAACCAGGACGATATTTTTTATATATTTCTTAGTGGTTGCTATTGGAGTAACAGAAGATATGCAAAAGTTGTAATGCGGCGTTATTTTTTTCATAGGACACTTTTGAATTTTTTTATAAAATTTTAAATACAGACTTACGTGTGTGACTCGGAAAATCTGAAAATAAGCTATACATGATATTATTGTGTAATTTCCTGTGAAGTTTTAAAAGATAAATGAACGGTGATTTTTGTGCATATGTCTAAGTGTACTAAGTAAGTATTCCACATATTCTTTTTTTTCTAAACTTCGTAGAGTAGCAATAAATATTTTTTAATATTCCTTACGTGTGTGACACTAGAGCCTTACGTGTGTGACCGCGTGCAGCATGTCTTCATTTTAAAGTCAATTCAACTTCCACAACTGATAATATATAGCTATCAGCATTATATATGTGTCTGTCTGTCTCTACCCCCTCCCCCCCTCCCCCCCCCGTCCCCCCCCTCTTCTAATATTTTTTGAGTGAGCAGTCCGATTTGAACAAACTTTTTTTTGTTCGAAAGATCTCGGCGAGGAGACCTCATTCTCATATTTGACTTTCAGATTTGAACAATTTTTCGTTCAACTTTGAACCGTTCAAACAACCTGTCCCCCGTTAACAACTTTTGAGTAAACAATCCGATTTGAACATTTTTTTTCTTTTGTTCTAATAATCTCGGCGAGGATAAATAATTCTCACATTTAATATTTTGGTTTGAGCCCTTTTTTGTTCAACTTTGAACCGCTCAAACAACTGGTCCCCCGCTAATTACTTTTAAGTAAACAGTCTGATTTGAACAAACTTTTTTGTTAGAAAGATCTCGGCGAGGACAATTAATTCTCATGTTTGTCTTTTCGAATTGCCCCCCCCCCACCCCCCACGTACCCATTATCTTTAGGATGAATATTTTACCGAATTTGAAATTTGAAATTGGCAAACGGGAAAGTAGGCTCGTTCAGTTCCGGACGGAACCACTTGTTTAATATTTGATTTTTTGCCCTAAACGAAAAATCTGATTTTGTTGGACATTGCCGCTAGTAGTCCGAGAGCCAGGTGAAAATTTGGTTAATTATTTCCTCTCGATAGATAATTGGCCATACGCATCAGACAACAGAATCATAAAGCCCTATGACCGTCAGCTGCGGCACAGTGGGGGGGATGAGTAGTTGGAACCTCCCACGCTTGAAGAAAAAAAAAAAAAAATTCAGTCATTTCCTCTCGCCTAAAAATTTACCAGATGATAGCTTATATGTAACTATTGATAAATATATACGTCAGCTGGCTGTATCTCGGTGGAAAAATTGTCAGCTGATACTTTGAAGGTCGTTACGTAGAAGTTAGCTAGAAGCATTTACTGACTCACTGTTCGACAAAAAAAACCTTGAAAATGCTTCTGGTATTTTGAAGGCTGATTCTTATGTAAAATGACCCCCTGAATCCGAATATGACCCCCGTTTTCCGCCATCACGTCCCAATTTTTTTTTAAAACGCCCCCCTTTTATTTTTCATTTTTCCTTAGTTTCAGGGCTATTATATTTTTTTTGGAGGGGAAAGGAGCCTTATATTCACCAATAAATTTTTTTGAAGGTCAAGAGAGACTCAAAGTTTAAAATCATGAGCCCCGAGAAAATAATCGGGGAACTTGGGGGGAGAAGGGGGGGCCTGGCCCCCCAAAATATTTGAAAAATCACCAAAAATGATCTTTTTATTCTAGTTTCTTTAAAAAGACCTTTAAAACATTTTTTTCGGTGCAGAACCAGAGTATAGGATCCGCTCCTATGGCTCCTGGGTCAGAAAAAATTTTCACGCTGTAAAATTTAAAAAAAAAAAAAAATAATGCTTTAAAAATCACACTTTGCACTCAAGTTTTAAAGCAGGTCTTCAGCCAAAAAAAAAAAAAACAAAAAACAAATTTGTGGCTGATTCTTATGTCAAATGACCCCCTATTTCCAGATATGACCTCAGTTTCCCTCCTCCACCCCCTCTTTCCATAGAGTCCCCCCCCCCCCAATTCAGAGTCATTTTACTAATTCGGAGGGGAAAAGTACATTACGTAACCCGTTAACATAATTCTAAAAGGCAACAGAGGTTCAAAGTTCAAAATCATGTACATGTGTACCAAAAATATAAACTAGGGCGGTATACCTCCCCCTCACCCCCCAAAAAAAAGAAAAAAAAATTCAATACTCTGATTTTTCACAAAAAAAAAAAAAAAAAAAGATTTAAACTGTCTCTTAGAAAAACAAGAAAAGAAGATTTTTTTTTTGGGGGGGGGGGAGGGGTACACCGCCATAGTTTATATTTTTGGTACACATGTACATGATTTTGAACTTTGAACCTCTGTTGCCTTTTAGAATTATGTTAACGGGTTACGTAATGTACTTTTCCCCTCAGAATTAGTAAAATGACTCTGAATTGGGGGGGGGGGGGACTCTCTGGAAAGATGGGGTGGAGGGGGGAAACTGAGGTCATATTTGGAAATAGGGAGTCATTTGACATAAGAATCAGCCACAATTTTGTTTTTTTTGTTTTTTTTTTTTTTGGCTGAAGACCTGCTTTAAAACTCGAGTGCAAAGTGCGATTTTTAAAGCATTATTTTATTTTTTTTTTTTTTAATTTTACAGCGTGAAAACTTTTTCTGACCCAGGAGCCATAGGAGCAGATCCTATACTCTGGTTCTGCACCGAAAAAAATGTTTTAAAGGTCTTTTTAAAGAAACTAGAATAAAAAGATCGTTTTTGGTGATTTTTCAAATATTTTGGGGGGCCAGGCCCCCCCTTCTCCCCCCAAGTTCCCCGATTATTTTCTCGGGGCTCATGATTTTAAACTTTGAGTCTCTCTTGACCTTCAAAAAAATTTATTGGTGAATATAAGGCTCCTTTCCCCTCCAAAAAAAAATATTATAGCCCTGAAACTAAGGAAAAATGAAAAAAAAGGGGGGCGTTTTAAAAAAAATTGGGACGTGATGGGGGAAAACGGGGGTCATATTCGGATTCAGGGGGTCAAATTACATAAGAATCAGCCTTCAAAATACCAGAAGCATTTTTAAGGTTTTTTTTTGTCGAACAGTGAGTCAGTAAATGCTTCTAGCTAACTTCTACGTAACGACCTTCAAAGTATCAGCTGACAATTTTTCCACCGAGATACAGCCAGCTGACGTATATATTTATCAATAGTTACATATAAGCTATCATCTGGTAAATTTTTAGGCGAGAGGAAATGACTGAATTTTTTTTTTCTTCAAGCGTGGGAGGTTCCAACTGCTTATCCCCCCCCCACCGAGCCTCAGCTGACATTCACGAGGCTTCATAGTTCGATTTTCTGCTGCGTTTTACTAATTATCACTTGAGAGGAACTTGGTCATATATATCTGTTACTGGCTCTCGGACTATAGTAAATAATTAAATTGCAAAGATGTGTTCACAAAATAAAGAATGAAGACGAAATTAATTCTTATTTGTATACGAATTATATATAGGTTATTTTATAATTTATTTATATAACATGTTACATGTAATCAGAGGAGATTAACAAAAAAAAATTAAATTAAAAAAATCGGTTCCTGGGAAAGTTTCTCAAACAAAGACCTGACTCTTAACCCTTCACTGCACGATTTTTATATTTTCATGAAAAAAGTCATATGTTACCTTTTAACAACTCTGAGTTCAGGAAAAATGAAGAAAAAAATTTATCTTCAAAAGGTGCACCAAAAATGATGTTTTAATTGTTTGTTCTACATATGGCACAAAGCACATAGCATATGCTTTGTATACCGATAAGTGTAATAATCTACAATGTGTTTTGTGCCATAAGTGGTACAAACAAATTTGCCACTATGTGTATCAAAACATTTTTAGAACAAAGGAAATAATGACTAAACACACTTCTAACGGAAATGCAGACACTCTTTTTTTCAAAAGAAAGAACTGTAATACCTAGACTAGTGCAACTAACTAGTACATAAACATCACACTAAACTGTTATAGCAATGTTCCAGAAGAGGCGTAAAACTCAGTTTAACTGCATTTAAAAAGTCATTGGAATATATGAGGGTTTATTTGGTTTGTTCCAGATCTGCCACACCGTGCAGTGAAGGGTTAAGGTAAACCATTCAAAAGTCTTACGTGTGTGACAGCTTTTAAAGAGCCTCGTTAAAACGTTTCTGCCGAATGGATGAAGATGTACGTCAGGTTACAGGTGTTATGTATCAAGTTAATTTATGATATGAGATAGTTTTCTTTTAGTCCCCTAATTAGACCTTGGGGGGAAACTTTTCTATCTTTTGCCTTACGTGTGTGACCAAAAAAAAGTAACCTGCATATTTTGAGGGGTTAAAAACTTATGAAACACTTTATTACAAAAAATATGAGATATAATCATACTAAAGGATCTACGTTCATGATATTTGATAGTTTTTCCAAAAAAAATTGATTATTAGATGAAAAAAATTCTCTGACATTTTTTCACTAATAATGCATTTTTTTTTAAATTTGTCTCAATGTTATTAAACAAGGCTAAAATATGAGAAAAAAAAATTTTATCTTAAAATTGATGCTGGAATCGAAAAGAGTAGATATTTTTTTGTCAAAAAATAAAGTTTGTTTTTGTATTATGGGGGGAAAAAATTTTGGTGTGTTAGGACCACTTTTCGTGGAATTGCCCAGTAGTTGCCTTAAGTTTTAAAAAGAGTGCTTGGAGTGAGCAAGGTAACAATTCAAATATTTACTCCCCTAATCTGCCACAAAACAATGAAAAAAATATTTTACAATGGTTAATTTTCTAAATATTGCTGATTTTAATTCATTCAGTGAATGTTTCGCAAAATATCGCCAATAGCGCCAAGTTGAACCCAAATTCAAAAAATATTTTTTTTCGCCAAATTTGTCTCCAACTTGGCGATATGTCGCCAAGTGGGTGGCAAACACTTGGCGCCCAAAAGCTTGGCGACATATCGCCAAGTGGTCGCGCCAATTCATATCACTTGAGTCTGCATTGAAATTAACACTGATTTACCCCAAAAAGGAGGTAAAACACCCCCTTGGGAACATTCGAATGCAACCGCAAGAGGAGGTGCACAACTAGATCATCCTCAGAGCCTACATACCAAGCTAGAAGCTTCTACAGCATATAGTTTTTGAGTTATGCGACACACATACATACGCACATACATCCGCATAGTATATACAGACGTCATGAGAAAACTCGTCGTAATTAACTCGGGGGCGGTTGAAAAGGATTTTTCGGCTGTTCATATGTTGGTAGGTACATATGTACGTGCTTACAGGTCGAAAAAACTACTTCATTCGGGGGTAAGCAAAAGCGAAATTTAGACTCAAATTTGAGTGATTTTTTTTTTTTCGCGATCACAATACTTCCTTTACTACGTAAAAGGAAGTAAAAAGAGAGAAAAAAAGAAACATTTGGGTTCTTTATGGATTTCCTGGGATCTTTATGGATAGGATTGGATAAGTCATTTCGTAAAGTTTTGACCTTTAAATTTTAAACCTTTGAGGACGATGAGCATTGAAGTTCGCGGCGTTTTCAAGAGGAAAAAACTACAGTATTTTTTCTTAACAGCAATATTTTATTTACTTACTTGCTGGTATTTAGATGAAACGAAAAAGAATATATTTAATGAATTATTTGCGTTCAATAAATTGTGAAATAACTTTAACATACTAATGCTTTAAAAGGTTAACATGTTCAGGCGAATTAACTGATTATGAATACGTACTGCCTCATTATTGAAACTGAGATATCTGGAATGATAGCGCAGAAAAAAAATCATTTTGGTTTTCGTAGCGGTATGCCAAAAAATAAAAGTACTTTTGAGCTAATATTTAGAAAAGTGCCAATTTGAGTCCCAAGGGAATTTTCACTAGTATTTCAATAACTAGTTAAAAAAATAATTTTCCCCAGAAAGTAGATAAAGTTCTGCTTTCATTTCATCTAATAACATCAGAAAAAAAAAATTTTTTTCTTCAGAAAATATTGTTTTTATACATCAAAAATCAGATCGGTAACGTGTCCCAAGTAGCAAAGCTTAGCATGCAAACAGGTCATGCGCACTTTCTAACTTCCCAAAAAAACGCACTTCCACAAAAAACGATTCTATTTTTACCCCTTTGTTAATATTTTACTTCATTTTCGTTTTAATCGATTTCTGATTTTCTAGCCGATGCGAAATAAGCGTGTCCCAAGTTCCGCCGTCAGAGTGGTAACAATAACTTACGATCTATGTTTAGGCTCCCAAAATCATTTCCTGCACCTATACCACGTGATACTGAGTACCTGGCGGGATGTTTTATCGAATCGTAATTAAAAATTTGCATTTTTGCATCTAAAATTGTAGGTAAGATTTTTTAAAGTGATTTTATAAAATGTGTGTCATTTGAGTCATCAGATCGGTAACACGCTCTAAAATGCGCAGTTTTTATTATTTTAAAAATTATTTTATATATAAGTATAGTCCTTTATTACAAGTGAAAAAACCACGTGTTTGATTTTGGTTTAGTGCGATCGGCTCGGAAATAAAAAAAAAACTTTGTCAGTTTGTCAGATCGGTAACAGTCAGAGCGGTAACATTGAAAAACAGCGAATATGTTACAGAACTAACTCACACGTTTCAGAATTATAAAAAGCAAAAATAATAGGTTTTAGCCATATATATTGAATATTTTTGTTCTTAAAAAATGAAAAGCAATGAGTTTCAATACAATTGCTTCATTTGTGGTTTATATGACCTAACAATAGAAGTTAGTAAAATAAGAAAATTGACACTGCAGAAATTAAGTTAATTAATTATTATTCTTTTATTTATTTATTTTTTTGGTGCTTCAATTTCTCATAATTTCGCTAAATAACTAGATAATAACTAGCATGCTAAATTTGAATTTCTGATCAAGAAATTAAATTTCCTGTAACTAATTAAAAAAAAGCAAGCAGCAGAGTTGTGTGTTGCAAAAGTTGAAGTTGTGAGTTTTTTCAAAACAAAACAAATGTTTTATTAGCTTGGATTTGGAAATCTCATAATTTATTTTATCTAAAAACCTTATCGCTCATTTTTATTTCCAAGAAATGCTTTTTTATAATGAAATTTGATTTTTTAGCCTAATATATATATTTTAATATAATTATCTTAATTCTATGTTAAAAATGCAAGGAAATGATATATTTAGAGATGTTAACAAAGATTGACAGCATAAACTCAAATATGTAGCTCATATTAACATCAGATCTGTAACATTCATCAGATCTGTAACGGCTTAAAAGGGAGTAATCTAAGGAGGGGGTAAATAACTTCCTTGACCTCCCCCTTTTATTTTCTTGCATTTAGACCCAATTTAGACTTAAAATCCAATATTAATTTTTTTCTGCAAAAATTTTTTTTTTTCAGAAAACTCGAACTTCAAATTGGCACTTTTCTAAATATTGGCTCTTTTATCTATGCTAAAAAAGAGAAATAATGATACAAGAAGTGTGACACACGTCCTACGCTACAATAACATGGTTCAGTTTTGTTAAAACCGAAGCTCACACTTTCAGCTTAGCACCGGAGTAACTTTATGGTTCCTCTATACCTAGGATCGCTAAGCAATTTTAGTTGGGATTCTGATGCTTTGGAGAATCATTAATTGAGGTGCAGAAAAACCCTTTTATTCTATACTTCCCATTAAAAACTTCAATCAGACCCGTAATTACTTCAGAGATATTATGAGGAGTGACAAAAGTGGCTCCCAAACAGGCCCGTCATTTAGATAGGCAGGGGCGTCAATTGCCCCCCCCCCCTGACTTTGAGAAGTCAATGTATTTGCATATAAGTGGGCGTGGCTTTTGATGTTTTCCGATGAAATTGCATTGAGTTTGGACCCTTTGCCCCCCCCCCCCCTGGAAAAACTTGAAATGACGTCCCTGCTCCCAAAGGTATTAGTGAAAACATAAAAATATTTTAAAAATGATTTGTCTCTGTAATTTATACTTTTGAAACATTTTTGATATTCCAGTTTTTTTTACCCTTGCGGTCTGAACCTGAAGCGCGGTTCACCAGTTTCCAACTGTTGTAACCTTTACCTGCGTCTCTGTTTTATCAGTTTTTCTCATCAAAAAAGAAACTGAATTTTACCTTTTTCTTTTCTTCTTTTTTCTTTCCTTTCGTTTCAAGCAATGAGCTGATTTTACTTCAAATCAAATATTTTTTGCTGTTTCGTCAATTCCCTATTTCTTTTCCCTATTTTAATGGGAGGAAGGGTTCAAAAATCGAGGTAACGTCATATATTTCTTAAAAAATGCAGTTATATACCTTACTTTGCGCTCCATATTTTTTAAAAATAATGATTTTATTGCTAATCATGCGAAATTGATGCTATGAAGATTGCAAAAAAAAAAAAAGTTTCATGCACTGGCATCCGAATTTTTCTTGCAAATCTCTTCGAATCTCGCTTTCAACGACCCCGGAAGATATATATGCTTCGAATTGCTAAATAGTTACGATAAAGTCAACAAGAGTCAACAGAATAGAAACCAAATGAATAAATGTGAAAAAAATAATGCAATTATTAGGATCCAGGCGGAAGTAGTCATGATTTGGTGCCGGAAATCATCAGAACATCAATGCTTTTGCCCCCGCCCCCTCCTCTTTCGCATAAAACAAATAATTCGCCTTTCACATAAAACTGCTCATGCCGCAGGATCCAATGATCTCTTACTGGCTTTCCGTTTCTGCAAAGTTTACGAATTCACCCCTGATAAAAAGAAAATTTTAACCTTTTTGAAGGAAAAAAATGTAAGACACTATCATCGCGAAGCACAAATTGTAAAGTGAACTGCTAAAAATGCTTTTGGATCGAAAATGTTCTTTTTTTAATGGGAGATGCAATTTGAGCTCTAGAACTAATTCTAAGCAACAATTGCAATGAAATAAAAGAAAACAATGGAGAAAAAAAAGAGAATAATGTGAGAAAATGTCACCGCTAAAAGCGTTCAACTCAAAAACATGTAGTAAAAAAAAAAACCTTTGTAAAGAAAAGAAGTATGCAAAGTTAATGGTAAAGTGTGAATTGCGAAAAATATTTTATACATGTGTTTTAACTTTGGAAGGTGGCTTTTTAATGCAAGCAAAAAACGCTGTAGAGCGCTAAACAGTAGGTCTAATGAAACCAATAAGAAACAATAGAAAAAGATACAATACAAAATAATGCAAACATACATGTTCCTTCCAACTGAAAACAAGTGGCTTAAAAAAATCCCAGGAGAAATTCACATTTTGAAGCACAAATTCCAAAACCTAATCGCATTTAGGGGCTTAGGGTTGCAAGGAATCTTTTTTTTTTCCATACAAAAATAAAAATAAAAATCCTATTGCTATAGGCAACAGGAGGTTCCTTTGAATCAAAGCAGATGAATAGAATATTTTTTCAAATTTTTGCTTTGAAATTTTGGCATTTCATGATATATTTGCTGAAAAAAAAGTGCTTATTTCTCATGCTTTTGTTGATACAATTGTTGCAGAGAAATTTTTGAAAGCCAAAGGCAAAGTTTTGTATTCCAATTCATACAAACTATTTAATCTACATTTCTCAATACGGTAAATTTTTCTCAAAGAAAAAATTGTATCATTCTTTGTCATGATACATATGCTACTACGCTTTTCTTTGTTATGGTCGATTTAAACAATCAGATTACAGAGTAAAACCGATAAAAAAATATTGTAATAGGTTTAAATTCCTGACATTTTTCCTTATTTCAAGCAGGAAAAAGTCCTTACTTTCTACTTAAAAAATATTCAATCCTTTAATATAGTTTAGAAACGAATATTCTGATTTGTAACTCAGGTTTTAACTGCTTTATCAAGAGTCTCATGTCCAATTTTCCGTTTGCCATTTTTTTAAGCATGAGTAACTTCAAAACATTTTCACAATTTGTTGCCACATACTGTAACTTAAAAAATTTGTTTATGTCTTTTTTTTTCTTTTTTGACATCGTGTAGCCGATGTATAGCGTTTTCCATCTATCATCAAATCCATCATCTTCTCCAAAAGTTAAATGTTGTATAAGAGAATAGTTTAAGGTCAAGAAATGCACTTAAAATAATTTGGGTGTTTTTTTTTTTTCTTCATAAACAAATTCTGAACCTCTCTAAGGCTAAATATATGTCCAAAAAAAGGGATTATCAACCAAACTGCTTCTCAACTGTCTAAAATGTAACAGAATATCGAAATTTAAAGCGAAGAATTTCAATAGCGGAATCTTCCCTTACAAAATGTCTCTTTTCATATAACCTTTCAAACCTTCAGTAAGCGAAGAACTAAGACGTTTAAGAGAGGCTTTCAATGGTTAACAAGTAAACAAAATATTTAAAGGAACAATATTTCTTAACTCGCCAACATAAAACACTTGGGCAAGTAATTTTTCAATAGCAATATCTCAAGAAAATCCACAGTCTGTTAATCCCTCCCTTTTCCGCTCAGGTAAATTTTAATCAAAGAAGCATTCTTCGTATTATTTCCAGCACATAAGAACCAGAAAATCCCATTTCTATAGCGCGAGGTAACTTTTATCGAGATCAGTTATAATCCACAAAGAAACAGAGAGTCTTTTAATATTCTATTGAGTGGTAATCTTTGAGTGTTTTAGTTGGTTATGGTTCAAACTTTCGTTTTAGGCGGAAGAATGCATTTTGGGGGTGGTGTATAAAACGGGCTTGGCCTATCCATGTCCTTGGCACTTGTTGAGCTCGTCCTTGATCAACAAAGAAATCAGGACAGCCTTGAGTGCGTGTGCGCCATTTTGCGTCTTCAGTAAGGGTGATACGATGGTTTAAGGCGATTCCGATTTAATTGCTTCGAAAAGTTGTGCAGATATCTGGTGGCACTGCTTGGTGCTCGAGTGACCTCTGCTTCAGAAGTGAGCGGACGTCCTTTGTTTGGGACGAACTTTATTTATAGTTTCTGTTGCATGTGGGTGCAGGCATGAAGCTATTTTGGGTGGGTCTACTTTTCTTTCTCTTACATATTTATTTCACACTTAAAAATATTATCAGGTAACTTTTTTTGAATGTTCCGAAACATCACAGAATTATGGTAAGCTTATTTTCACTTCCGTATATAAAGTAACGGAACCAAGTATTTAAATACTAAAAAGCGGTAAAATGTGCAATGAGTTCTCCTTCTTCACTTTTTTATTTTTGAAAATTTTGACTACACTTGCTCTTTTTCCTACTAAATCTACTAATCCACACTAATCCTACTAAATCATACTGGAATCGTAATGTTTTGCATTTTCCATTGAAAACCACTATAAAACTCTTAAACTTTTCAACGTACCGAAGGCATTAAACTTCAGTTACTTCATTCTTCAAAAATGTTAGTCGCAATAACACTGAGCGGAGAAAGGGGTGGGGGGGAGGGATCTTAAAAATGCTTCTGACGCCATTTTGCTTATTTTTATGGCAAATGCCACTCTGAATCTAAGTATGCCTACAATTTTTCTCCCTCACTCTCCTCTTTAGAAATGGCGCCCACCCCCAACCACAAACACACAGTTTTTCTATTTCAATTTTTAACAGTTTCATAATCATTATTTTTATTTGGAAGGGAAGGGAGCATTATATTCAACATTAAAATTCTTCTGAGGAACAGTTTGGAGAAAATAGAATTTTGACATTTTTGAAAATTTATTTAAAATGCTTTTTTAATGGGAATTTGTCAGCATTTTTTGCTTATTTGATACAAATGAAGGAACAATACCGAACATCTCAAAATTTCAATTTTTAACAGTTTCATAATCATTATTTTTATTTGGAAGGGAAGGGAGCATTATATTCAACATTAAAATTCTTCTGAGGAACTTGAGAAATAAAAATTTTAAAAGCATGAACATATGATCCATATTAGGAGACTCTTGGGTTATTCCCCCGTAAGATATTTTTTAAATCATTAAAAAAAATTTTTTTTAGAGCTTTATTTTACACGCTTTTTACTTATTTTTCAGAGTGAAACCAAAGTATCAGACTCACTCCTCTGAGCCCGTTGTCTGAAAAAATTCCTCGTTCTAAAAAAAAGCCTTGGAAACATTTCATACTGCTGGCGTGTCTCACCGCAAATCTTCAGCAAAAAACTTTCCATACTATTTATATTTTTTAAGGTGCATTTACAGACGTAGTTCAGATTAAAAGTGAAATTAAGTAAGCTTATAAATAGCATTATATTTTATGCAGCATTATATTTTCGTATATTTTAATTTCTGGGAATATACCTTCCTCAGTTTTTACCACTAGATTGATATTTCCTAATTAGTATCTAACAAGACTTCTAATAGTATTTACCTTATGTTAAAATTAAATAGTTATAAATAGCTAATTTATAACACGACAAACGTCTAAAATTATTATACAACTTCTCACAAACCGCTTAATTATTTTAGACAAATCTGGAGAAAATAGAATTTTGACATTTTTGAAAATTTATTTAAAATGCTTTTTTAATGGGAATTTGTCAGCATTTTTTGCTTATTTGATACAAATGAAGGAACAATACCGAACATCTCAAAATTTCAACGGAAAATTTGCCATCAACGGCACCTTTTCCACCCATCATTAAAAATGGAAAAATATTTTTTTAACAATATTTGCTAAAAACATCAAAAGCTGCATTTGTTCGAAACTTCAATGCGATTGCGGCATATCAAAAAACTCCTGAAAAGTCTGCACTTTGATCCGCCAATGAAACCTTTTAAACACTGCTCATTATCGAAAATTAAACAAAAATGTCTTTTTTTTTATAATTTACTAGACATGTTAGCTGCCATGTAATGTCTACAACTGCAAGAGCTATGAGTTACTTAAAAATCGAGAGCAGGAAATTAAGCTGTCCCAAAGTGTTTCGTGTTTAAGTTGAACCTTCTCCTCTGGGCTAAAACTTTTATTGAAAAATTACAAACCTTTTACTAATTGGAAGATATTATGTGTGCATGGAACCTACTCTTATTTGTTCGCACGAAACTTTCATTTCGAGCAAACCAAGAAAACATGTAACAAATAATTGCGTGAGTGGTTTAACCCTCCATCACTTCTCTCTCTATGTCACACCATCAACTGAAAAAAATTGTCATGTCTACACTGTAAAAAAATGGATGTTGTTTTTACAGTATATACAGCTAATTTTATAGTAACAAATTAAAAATTGCTAATTTTACACCACTAAACGGTAAAATTACTGCTTTACAGTAATAAACTTCAAAATTTTTAATTTTGCCGTTTATTACTATGCATTTTACAGTTTTAAACTAGAACCTTTGCTGTCAGTATCATACACAGTATACAGTTTTTACAGTATAATACAGCTAATTTTGAGGTAATAAACTAAAATTATGGTAATAAACTGTGAAATTGCTGCTTAACAGTTTATTACTGTAAATTTCACAGTTTTAAACTGGAACCTCTGCTGGCAGTATTATACTGTAAAAACAACGGTTTATTTTTTGCAGTGTACCAAGAGCACATCTTAACCTCTAAAACTCCACGATAAGAAAATATCGCGATTTTTTTTTTTTTTTTTCAATAAAACATTTAGAAAAATGCCTTTTTTTTTGCATTCAAACAAAACTGATTCAGAGAAGAAAAAAAGGAAAATTTCTGCACATGCTTCTGCCGAAAAACACGAAACACGACCTTATCAAAAACGCTCTCGTGTTTAATTGCTTTATCTAAAGGAAGATGACATTAACTGTATTTGGTAACTGGAGTGTGACAATCAGCGATCGATTTTTACTCGATGAAGAGGAAAATAATATGAATTTATTGGGAAAAAAATGTTATTGCTGACATGGTACCCTTTCACAGAAGTTCAAGAGAAATTAAAACAGAAGCCATAAAGCTTCATCTTAGCGATTCGGTCACTGTGTGAAAGTCGTTAGTTTAAATCATTTTGTTCTATATTTCCACAACCTGTACTCATCAAAGGATGGAACAAGTATAATAAAGCTGTGAACTATTTCTATGTTCACCATCAAATGATTCGCGAAAATCAATGCTTATAGTGGTCAAATTCAAATTAAATCAGGATGCTTTTATGAATAGTTTGCAATTTCTCTAATTCACATTCCTTTTATTATTGTTGTTACTGCTGCTATTATTATTATAAAAAAATCGTCATGATCATTATTATAACTAGGACTGTTATTGTTATTATTATTATTATTATTATTATTATAAAAAATCGTCATGATCATTATTATAACTATGGCTGTTATTGTTATTATTATTATTATTACTGTAATTTTTACTAAAATTATTATCGTTACTATTACTTTTTTAATGTTGTTGATGTTGCTGCCGCAATAACTACTTTTATTATTACTACTGCTGCTGAAGCTGCTGTAATAATTGTTAATATTATTAGTATTATTGCTATTATTATTATTATTATTATTATTATTATTATTACTGTAATTTTTACTGAAATTATTATCGTTACTAGTACTTTTTTAATGTTATTGTTGTTGCTGTTGCTGCCACGATAACTACTTTTATTATTAATGTTGCTGCTGAAGCTGCTGTAATAATTGTTAATATTATTAGTATTATTGCTATTATTATTATTATTATTATTATTATTATTATTATTATTATTATTATTATTATTATTATTATTATTATTATTATTATTATTATTATTGTTATTATTAACTCCTCCCAAACACAAAGTAAATGCTAAACACTTTTTGTAGTCAGTATACTCAAATAAGTTTTTCTACTTCATTTACATTATGATTTTTATATACTTTTATCACACAATCGTGAATTCCGATTTAGGATCCTAATCGGATTATAAAGGATGCATACATATGTTTTACGTTTTTGCTTTACTAAAATTAGTACAGTCATTAAAGTTAAGATTGAGGCAGCATATGCGTTTTTTGTGATACTGAAAGTACTTGTGATAAATACGTAAAAAGATAAATAACTAAACAAAAGATAACTTATAGCGGTACATGAATCAATATTAGTGACAGATAAGTAAAAAAAATAAATAATAATAAAAAAGTATAACTTTCCTTCAAGCAGAAAACATAATCTTATATTTTACCTCCAGCATACTTACCTGCCATTCCGGCTGCATTTTATGATTGAAGAGCTTAATGGGTTGTTTTGTAATAAATAATTTAATCTAAGAAAAATCGACTCGAAAGCTTTTAGTTTTTTTTTTCTGTGCTTCGGGCAAATGTTTTTTTCCTGTAAGGGGCTGCATCGTTGATGTACGGAAGTTGCCAGAGTCAATGTTGAACTTTGCTGCAGTTTATTTAGTTTCAGTGTTTTTCCCGATCTTTTCCGACTCACATAACTATCCAAGTAATGCTAACTTCAAATATTGGTATTATTTCTTGCGGTATTTAGGTCACGCACAGTGATTTGGGTCTTGCTCAGTGTTAATTTTACGCTTTTAGTGTATAACTTAGTAATAGTTGTGATAAGTTCATTTAGTAAAAGTAGACGCATTTTAGCAGTAAGTCACCGAGTTATCCTCGAGCTCTGCCTTAAACTTACGAGCTTACCGTACTATTGTGGGATCTCTCGCTGGTGCTCTAATTTTACATTAATTACCAGTTTTTTAGCTGCTTATATCTTTTTAGTTTGCTTTTATAAGACTGTTTCTGCCTCTAGCTCGGTTACTTTATATTCCAGGCTGATGAGCTCCAACAAGCACGAAACTGCAGTCCTTTGATAGAATAACCGAGTTGGCGGTGTGTTGCATGTGTAGGTGTATTTTAATTAGTTTCATTGTTAACATTAGTTTTCGCTTTTAAATATCACCATTGAACCCATTACTTTTTATGATTTACATTATGCAAAGAACTACCGTAAAGTCGGGTTACTTGGACCCACAAGGGGGTTACTTGAGCCCACAGTAAAATGATAAAATCTCTGTTTGGTACTAGCGTTAGAGGCTGCAGAGTGCTTCTACCTAGCGGAAAAATGAGGAACTACGTGCAAGTCTTCAACTAGTAAGTACCAAACCCAGATTTTATCATTTTACTGTAATGGGCTCAAGTAACCTCCAAGGGTTCAATTAACCCGATTTTACGGTAATTGAGGTTTTTATAATTTAAATATTACAGATATTTGTGTATAAGTAGTAAACCGCTGCAAGTAGACCAGTAACAAGTTTTGGGTAGCAGGAATACTTACAGAATTAATTAAAAATTAGAAATTTGCTGTTTTTTTTGGGGGGGGGGGTTATAGCGACACGTATCATATGTAACAGATAAATTAACGATTTTTTCTAAATTACTAATGTGTGTAAACAATGTTCTAATTGTCGCATTTTCAACTTTATTTTATTTCATTCTTGTCACAGGTAAAGAAACGTAGGAATTTAGCTAATGCATACGTCAAAAAACTGAATGCTAGTTCAACTGATAAACAAGTTATTAATTAATAAGGAGCAAAATTATTATACTTATTTCATTGGTAACTTTGATACAAAAGTGTTACTAATTTGTCTATCTATCTGATCAAACAAAGAATGACACAAAATAACTCCATTAACGTTTAGGGAAGAAAATCTATGCTAATCAGCACCATTAAAAAGAAACTTGAATTCGTTTCCCCAAGACATTAAAAGTTCGTGAAACTTTCCAAAGGTTAACAAGTCGGTAAACAAGTTATAAATTAAGCAGAAACAAATGACAATAGTGATTACATGGTTACTTTATTACAAAAGTGTCACTGAATTGTCATCTAGCTGAGCGAAGAGTTACACAACCTTACTTCTTTTAGGTTCAGGAAAGAAAACTAATGCTGATCAATACCATTAAAAAAAAAAACTTTTAATTCACTTCTCCAAGACATTAAAAGTTCACGAAACTTTCCAAAGGTTGTTATACTCACTGCTGGTGGCTTCAGTAAAAGTAAATGGGAGCATTTTTTGTTCATTTCATTGACACTTTAAACAAGGAACCACTCAATTGGCCCCTTCATATTCTCCCTTGCGTCCATTATCTAATTATCTCCTGTCTGGCCTTTAGTGTCCCTCATACATATGCAGATGAATTCTTATTAGGAACAGTGTCCGGATTTGGAAACTAATCGATCTATTGACCAACTTGATTTTTCCAACCTGTTATTTCAAGTTCCTTTGCGCTCAAATTGACTTTACCGTCCTTCGATGTTCACTGTGGAAGATGCTACACTGCAAGAAATAAATTGTTGTTTTTACAGTATGGCAGCAAAGGTTCAAGTTTAAAACTGTAAAATCTACAGTAATAAATTGTAAAACTAACAATTTTAGTTTATTACTGTAAAGCAGCAATTTTACAGTTTATTACCTTAAAATGAGCTGTAATCTATATATATAAAGATGACGGTGTTCGTTGGTTTGTTTGTTTGTTACTTTTGTAACCGCTGGCCAGAAGCCCCCACAGCACCTACAGACCTGAAACTTGGCTCAAAAATTTGAACGTATCCCAGTAAAATGCACCTCGAAAGCCAAATTTCTAATTTCGAATTAGTTATTTTTAAATTAATTAATTAGTCTCATTTTTGGTCTCATTAGTCTCATTGGAGGGGGGAAAACCTTCCCCCACCCCAAAACATTATATATTGCTGGAAAGGGGGGGTTTTTTTCCTGAAAAAGAAAAGTTTTAGCACGTTTCTGTCCGTTAGTTAGGACAGGAGATATTAATTAATCAAATTTAGTCAACTTTCAAGGCTTAACTATGCACGCAATACTGAAACACTAGGTCCATTTACCTGATCAGCTGTTCTTTTGTCCCTGAAGTTACTTTGTGGTTTAAATTTGCGTATAGATTTAAGCCTTGAAAATTTATTCAATTTGATTAATTAATATCTCCTGTTACTTACTTAACTTTCTGTCTCTTATATTTATTTGGCGAATTGATTTAAACCTTAACATGACTTTAAGTGGAATTTAAAAGGTTGTGGAGCGCATTTGAACTAAAGGACATAATAATTTTTCTTCAGAAGGGGTTGGAGTGAATTTAAATTTATTCAGTTGATTTCCTCAAAATTCGGTGTTACCGAAAATGTCAGAATGGAACTATTATTGTTAAAAAAATAGTGATGGCTATTTAGTTACTCTTTGTATTTGGCGTCGTAAAGTTTGGCCACAATCGAGAAATTTACCAAACCTCCCAGCCAGTGAAACACTACTTTCTCCAAATCAAAGAAAAAGAAAACGCTCTGGTAAGGAATAGAAGTTGTTCGCAGTCTAAAGAGTATTTTATTGCATGTTTAAAACATGTATTTAATGCCGCCATCACTAAATTTTTAACAATAATAGTTCCATTCTGACATTTTCGGTAACACCGCTATTCAGTTACATTTCGTATTTGGCGTCGGAAAGTTTGGCAACCATCGAGAAATTTACCAAACCTCCCAGCCAGTGAAATCTTGTTTATTTGAGGGTCACTGTTAGATTGTAATCACTTCAAAGAGATGGTGCGATAAACATTATCTTTCTTGCCTTTTAATGTTCACATTAAAATCATGGAAGAATGGTTGTGGCTGAGCTACATGACGACAATCGGTTCCCTATGTTAATCAATTTAGATTTGGCGACCAATTTTACATTAAAATTACGGTTAAATCGGTGAATTATATTAAATTTCAAGGGAAATATTGCTGTGTTCGTTGAGAGTTTTCGAAAATCTTGGCACTACAGTTGTGTCAAAAGTTCCATTGAAACGTAAAAATTTCGCTAAAAATAAGTTCGACACACACACACACACACACACACACACACACACACACACACACACACACACACACACACACACACACACGAAAAGAAGAAAAGTCTTAAGAGTGGGTTAAACTTTATTTAATTAACTTCCTTTACATTTATTGCACGGGCATCGCCGTGCGGGTACTGCTAGTCTATATACATAAAAGACTACTTTTGTATCCGTATGTCCGGGGTAATCTTCCAAACTACTGGACCGATTTTAACCGTTTTTGCACCGTTAGATAGCTACAGTAACAGAGAGCAGGATAAGCTATAATTTATTTCTAAAAAGCTTAGTTTAAAAAAGTTATTATGGAAAATAGTAAATTTCATTTAATTTCCCCATTAAATAATTAAATTTTCAGTGCATTGTTGCAAAAATTTGGTTGCCATGCAACAACATTATTAATAGTAATCATGGTGAAAATTTTGAACCTAGGCTTCGCTGGAGTAAGTATGAAATTTATTGCTTTCTTAGGATTTTTAGATTCATCTGTGCCAATAATCGATAACGGGGTAAATAAAAAGATAATTGATTTTGGCAACAGTTAGAGAACAGAAAATGTTTATAGTCAAAAAATTTCTAAGTTAAGTACGTTAGATGTTTTCACCAATGTAGTCTTACACATATTAAACAAGGATATAAACTAATGATGGGACTTATTTTGCGTGTAATGTTTGGAAATACTTGACTCCAGTGCGATTGATATTGTAAATATATATTTATTTTAATTTACTGGGTGCGGCAGAGAAACTTGCTGATTTTAATTGGATGCTAATTAGCAAGGAGTGGTCAGAAAGGATTGGGAAGAGTCTCATTTTAAAGAGAAGGTCCTGAAGTTTTGTTATCTCATAGTTTAGTTGTCGCCATGCGTTGGACGAAGGAGCAACGAGCGTTGAAGGAGCAACGAGCGTTCGCCGCCTAATCTTACTTTTCAAATAATCTTTCGGTGGTCGCCACTCAACGTGCCTTCCGAACTCGGTTCAAAATTCAGCCCGTTGTTCCCATTCCTGGCTGGGAATCGACTGTTTTGTGGGTAAAAATATTCAGGGAAAGTGGGGGTGTGGCAAAAAGAGGTCCAGGAGGTCAACGGATTCCCAGAACCCTAGAAAACGTCGAAAAAGTGAGGGAGTCGTTTTTGCGCTCTCCCAGGCGAACGGCGCGTAAACACGCTGCTGCTTTGGGTATTTTTGATTGGACACTGAGACGAATTCTTCACAACGAACTACAGTTTCATCCCTACAAACTTGCTGTAGTTCACCAGTTGAGTGATAACGTCTCCTTGAAAGGTGATGTACCGTGGCCAGCCCGCTTCCCGATTTGACACGCCGTGACTATTTTTATGGGGGTATCTCAAATCGATCGTTTACAACGACAAGCCCCGGATCCTGCAACGCCTGAAGAACAACATCTGGCTTACTATCACCAACATCCCAGGCGATATGCTCGAAAGAGTGCAACAAAACTTCAAATCTAGGGTAGATGAGTGCATCATTAACAGGGGCCGCCATTCTTCCCGATGTAGTTTTTAAATCTAACTAATATAAAAATTCAGAATGGGTACCATATCTTATAAAAAGTAGTAAACTGATACATATATTACTTTTCCCTTAGTTGACTATTCAAGTCTGCAAGTTTCTCCGCTGCACCCTGTACCAAGCTTATAACATTTCCGATTTACCTAAACATTATTTGTAGCTTGCATTTGTATTTACGGTGTGTAATACAGTTTTTTAGTTTGTCCAGACAGAAAAAATTACCATTGTTTACAGAAGTAGCCATTGTGTATATACAGGGTGTCCACTCCTATCGTGGACCAATAGCTAATTTCTAAACCGTTAGAGATACGCATATAGTTCATTTAGGAAAAAATCTCCAAATTACGAAAGGAATTTTGGGTCTATTCAATGTTTTTCAAAAAATCAAATTTTGAAAGAGTTACGAAATTTAAATTTTTATACAGCCCCCCAGTCCTATCAATCATATTTAGTAAAACATTCTTGACACTGTAACGTTTAAGACTAAAAAAAAATCACTGTTCTACCACAAAAATTGACCGAGTTATGACGTTTTGAAAAAGAGTCGAGTTTTGAAAAATCGAGAGATCGCTCCACCGATGACGTCATGAAATAATGCAAAATCTTGATTTTTCAAAACGTCATAACTCGGTCAATTTTTATGGTAGAACAGTGATTCTTTTTTAGTTTTAAACGTTACAGTGTCAAGAATGTTTTACTAAATATGATTGATAGGACTGGGGGGCTGTATAAAAATTTAAATTTTGTAACTCTTTCAAAATTTGATTTTTTGAAAAACATTGAATAGACCCGAAATTCCTTTCGTAATTTGGAGATTTTTTCCTAAATGAACTATATGCGTATCTCTAACGGTTTAGAAATTAGCTATTGGTCCACGATAGGAGTGGACACCCTGTAGATATGCACTTTGTTGTTGAAAAATTCATGAACGAGTGTCACTAAAACACCATACCCGGCAGAAACCCGGGCAGGGCCGGGTACCCGGCTAGTATACTATAAAAACAACAGTATATTACTGGCAGCAGAGGTTCTAGTTGAAACTGTAAATGCGCAGTAATAAACTGAAAAATTAGCAATTTTAGTTTATTACTGTAAAGCAGCAATTTTTCAAATTAGCAATTTTACAATTTTATTACTGTAAAATTAGCAATTTTTACAGTTTGTTACTATAAAATAGGTGTATATGACTAAAAAAACCATCCATTTTTTGCGGTGTATCCTTTGGTTGATTGAATGTATAGGACTTCTTCTCTCGAACGTTCAACTTAATTTCAATGTATTTTTTTAAAAAAAAGTTCACGTTAAAAATGAAATGAAAGAAGGAACCGAATGAAATTCATTAAATTTAAAAAAAAAACAACTTTATTTAGTTTGCGTTTAAACTCAAGAATGCGTAGTCAGTTCGCAGATCAAACGTTCAGGCAAAATGTGAACATGGGAAACTTTAGAACCCTCATAAGTGTACTTAGCAAATGCAGTGACCACCGCTTATATGAATCAAGTTTATTCTAAGGAGTTTTGATTTGATAAAACCGCTGATTCAGTAAAAAATAATTAGCAAATATTTCGTTTGAGAAACGCTGCCGTAGATTATAAAATGTTGTACCTGTTGTTGGATCGCGAATAGATCGGAATGGAACTCAGTTTTAGGTGTTGATGAGTCAACTATCAGAGAACTGTAGCTCTCCAGTTTGTGTGCTTGCAATCTCTGATGTGTGAGTGCACGATTTTGTGTGCAATCTCCCATGAGAACGTGTGCGCGTGCGCATGACTGCCTGGATCGCAGGCAACCATGGTATGTGTGTAAACTCTTGTACTCTAAGCGCTCTGAGTAAATCGCTCTCCTAAGCAAATTCATGAGAACACAATGCGCCATCTTCCCTAAGTAGCACATATGCAAACTCTCATGTTTCGATGGGGGAGATTACCATGGCTTTAAGGCGCTTTTCCACTTACCGACACGACAGCGATGAATCGTACACGATTGTCGTCATCCGACGTTGGAGCACGCAATATGCATGAAAATATGCTATGGGCAATTCCACAGTAACTTACGTTATATTTCGACCGACTCTTATGCAGTTAGCTCCTTAGTACAGACAAATATTGTTATAAAAACCTTGTACAAAAGCATTCAGTGAAAATGACAGTCAAAAGCAAAATTAAAATGCAAAAATATTCGATGCACTTAAATTTTACAAAATTTAGCAGTTAAAAATAAGGCAGTAACTTACGTTACACAAAAAGGGAATGGCATAATATGAAAATTGGTGCTAAGGCAAATTTCTGCTCTATTACAGCTGTTTTCTTGTTTGAAGTATAATTTATCAGTTTCTTATAATATTTAGGAATTAATTTTCGTAAATTTAAAATTTTATTTTAAAAATTGAATTTTATGGGAATTTTTAACTGGGTAACTTACGTTACAGTAACTTACGTTACAAAATTCACTTACAAGCATATCTTTATTACAAAAATTAATGAATGAAAATTACAGCTTAGTTTAGATCAAAATACTGAAAATTAACAATTATGAGTTAAATTTACAGAAATTTAATGCCAAACTCAATGATCAATCAAAAATATTACAAAACATAAGACTTTTAAATGCATACTGGCCGCTGGTATTAACAAGTTCAGGTAATTCTATTTTCGAATCATGTTTTCTCTTATAATAAATTTCCTCTTTTGTTTCTGGCCATTTCTAATTGGTTCCAACAGCAGCCATTACTTTTACTTTAAACTCGTTTTCTTCAATAATCGTCACAACTCAAGGATACAATGTATTTGCGTACTTCACCACACACCAGTCACCAGCTTTTATCTCTGTTTTTTCTTCTTGTTCCTTAAAATACTAACTAAACGAAACCCTACATTTTGTTCATTTCTGGTTCTTAAATGGTCATTGTCAATGTGCTGATCTTCAGAAAATATTTTTGATACATTTTGCTTTTTTTAAACATATTTCAATACTATCAAGAGTGACTTTTATTTATGAATCTGTAATATCCACATGACTTTTCTCATACCCCTTCTACAGCGCATCTTTTCTGCAGAGTTCAGTGGCATTTTAATGCAGAACAAAATATATTTCAATTGAAAGAGATAAACTATTTTTATATTTGTTTTTTCCAAAACATATTTAATAACTTTAAATCATAACAGAAGTTATTTTTGAATAATTCATAGTACATTACCTCCTAAATATTCTGAATGCAGTGATATTGTTTAAAGAGAATTAATATCTTAACAGCCAAAAAGAAGCATGTAATTTATAATAAAGGTGTATTGTAATCTTATTAACAAACAGACATTTTAAGAAATATGAGTATTCTAAATTAAGTAAATACAGTGCAATTAAAAGAATTATTGAATAAATTACTTCTATTAACCACATAGGTTTTATTTACAATTTACTTTATTTCGAAACACAAGTATTGAAGTTCTACTAAGGTAACTTACGTTATCTGCATATGTGGGTAACTTACGTTACACGTTTTGATTGTAGCACAAAAAATTAAATAAACAATATTCAAAAGAAAAGTACTGTTATTTGCTTAGTACACATCTATAAGATAGAAAATATAGCATAGTTAACATTGTATTGCCCTTTCTTTATTTGCTGTAAAAACTTTAACATGTTTGTGGTAACTTACGTTACTTAGAACAGAGCCTTTTTGAAATTGACATAAATCACTTAATTTAATTGAAAACACTTGTTTCATCAATTCACAATATTAATTTAAAGTGTAATAAACAACACTCTTCCTTTGTCACATTTATCTAATAGAAAAATTTGAAACTTATTAATATTGAAAGTTTGACCATTTGCTTCACTGAAAATAAAATACTCTAATACCAACTTCAAAGTATTGCCGAAACTAAAAAACTACATTCCTAACAAAAAATTGCTATAAATAAGAAACTTCTAATATTTTTAAACCAAAAAATATGCAGAACAGTCACATTACTCGAGTTTAATTTTTTCAACGCTTTTCCACACTTGCATGGAATTGCCCCTATGCGCTTTTCTATCTCCCGATTCCAGGACGATTGTGTCGTCTCCGACCGAACGCTGTCGTTTGTCGTCCCATTCGTGTCGGATGGCAGCCGTCTTGCCTTTTAAATCGGGACGATTCATTCATTTGTTTACTTTCTTTGAAGAAGCAACACATAGAAATGGCATTTAAATTTAACATAGCTGCATTAATAAAATAAAAGCTTAAATTTGCAGACGATAAATAAAGAATGTATAGTAATAAAATAATTTTATTCATTTTACGTAATATTTTGTTTCACTTCTGTTGCTCAGACGATCTTTATTGCTGCAGAAAAGATTAGATTTTCATCCTGATGTATGCATTTCGTTCTTATTAAACAAGGTGGGAATGAAATAAATTTCTGAGTATCATGCATCCAATATCTTCTATTAATCTGTTTCCTCTTTTTGCGGAGGTAAAGTAAATCTAACAGTTGTAGTCTGTTAAATTGGGGATCTATAATAATATACATGCGAGCACACCGGTGCTTCGAAATAAAATGCGGTGGAAAATGACCGTTTCGGAGAAACGATATCGGTTGAGTGGAAATAGTGTTGTAGACGACGCGACACGGTACTTATCGTTGCAGTATTTCCGTCCGACTTTCGTCGTTGTCATGCCGTTAAGTGGAAAAGCGCCCTTACTTTAAACATAGCGCCTGTTAGAAAAACTGTTTGTGTTTAAAATGTTCGCCTATGGGAATATCCTCATGAAAATTCATTGGCATTTTTAAATTATTTCCATTACAATCAGCATCTCATAAAACTACTTCATGTTCAGAAATGCTCCTAGCGTAGACCCCCCCCCCCCCCCCCGGCACGTTGAAATACAGTACAACTTCGTTTCTTCGGACTGACTGATATTAAAAGCAACCCGGATAATCGAAAATCTGAAGTTCAAATACAAGGCATTACACTACACGTATGTATAAAAAAATTCACATTTATTTACAAAGATTTGGCCTACTGCCTTCAGTTTCATACACAAGTAAAATTTAAATAAAGCACGGCACAGGTAAAAGTTTTATTAATAAAAGATCAAAATAAAAATCGAATGTTTAGCTTACATTTAGTCAAGCTCTTGCTTCCATAACTTAAAACTAATTTATATGAATATGAAACTTAAAAACCAAAACTTCAAATTTCATCCACATTATCCAGACATCCGAATGAACGAGATTATACTGTAACGTTAAAATATCTACCAAAGCAAGCAAGGAATCCTGTGACTAAAACGTTTCAAATCATTGTGAAAAATCCCGTCACAATACTTCCACCCTCGAAAGCTCAACAAGTCAGCACTTTCGGACTCAACAATCTACATGACTTGACGAAGCGTGAAGTGATGGTGTCAGAGGTAACACCAAACACTTTCTCCCAACAAACAGGTGTTTGACCATTTATCTGTCGAGACAAGACCAGAAATCTTTGTAATATACGTGCGTCACAACCGATAATCATTCAGATACGCTAATTTCAAGGCAACTCTAAGGGGGGAAGGCATTCTGCGTCCAATAATACACACCCATTTATTGGACATGTCGCACTCCACCCTTTCGAAAAACAAAGCCGATGATGGAGTACTTTGTGTCTTTGCACATGTGTAATATGTGTCTGTTTGCTTTAGATTTGAGATCAAATAATCATCAAGGAGTGCCTTATAGGAGAGCGTTTGAGTTATAGCTCCCGCATCGGTAAAGGTTAAAGCAGTTGGGTCATGCCATCTGCTGGAATGATGAATTACGTATGCTTATATTTTAAATACAATAATTTGTATGTCTTAAATTTCAGACGGGGATTGTTCCGATTTATTTGTTAGTTCTTAAGGTTTTCTTATATTGAAATGATATTGCGACATTGTTTTTTATTGAGCTGTAGGCACGTTAAATGAATTTGTTTCTGCATCTATACTGATGTCGAGTGATTAAAGATCAGAAGAATTTTGAAAACTCTTTTCGGTATTAAATATTTTTGTATCTTGGAGCGACAATAACTAATGTCAGAGTTATACCGAAATAAATTTATGACAGAAATCTGTCCAAGAAGTAGTAAAATTTTCAATGCATATAAACCAACACCTTTTTATTGATTTAAGTAATCATATTTACCTAAATCCTGCGATTTTGCTTTTTCAACTATCAGTTTTTTCATTCAGAGCTAAAATAATCACTGTCGCTTGCAGAACAAATACAATTAAAATAATTTAAACTTTTATGTGAATTCCTTACCTAGCATGAGACAATAATCTCTTAGGGAGTTCAAAATTTCGCTGAGCTCTTGCGTGAAATTTAGATGAAGCCAGATAGATTTAAGAACTTTTACGGCTACTTTTGGCAAAGCCGGTATTTTTGACGTTGGTTGCTGTTGCAAGCATTATACCAGCAGCTTGATTATCATATCTAGAGACTGCAGTCTCGTCCTTGTTATGGACTTATCACTGTGAAATAGACAGTAACCGATCTGGAGGTAGATGTCCCCTTATTGAAGTTGGGTTTGCCCTGCCAACAAACTGGTAGGTAAATAAATTTAGCATATCAGCGATAGTCCGCAGCAATAGTATGGTTCAACTCGTCAACTGAAGACAAAACGGGTATTAAACTTGTGCCTTAACCCTGGATTAGTGGTCGGTAGTTTAATACCTAATTGGTTCCTGTTGTTACAAAGTACAGATTTAAAGTATTATAATATGTTTCATATCTAAACTCTTGTAATTTCTAAAAGCTGATCCAAGTGTTTGAAATGACTTGAAACTACACTTTGCCTAGCTCCAAACTCTGCCGCAACATTTCTTGGGAATGAACGTTCTTCTTTCAGTTAAATAAGAATTTTACAGTTAGTAAAATCATCACCCAAAAATATTCTGCTATTACCCATAAAAACAAACACATAAATTTATTATTTTCGAAAACATAATCAGTGAGTTAAAAATCTAATTTTGAGCTTTGCCCTTTAAAAGTAAGTACTACAGTGATGCACTTTAATACATTTGCAAAAGATGTAAGCAAAAATGGAAAGGGGAAATATTTTACGCATATCAACTGGTGTCAAGAACAAATTTATACAAATAATAAAGCTTTTTCCTAGCAAAACAGTTTTTTTTCCATTGGATCAAAGAGAAGAAAATTTCTTTTTCAAAGAAGAAATTTTTAGATTTGATAGTGTGCGCATTGCCGTTCCATCAATTTGTAAGTATCACGAAAATGCAACTTAAAAAAAATCTATTAATATCGAATTATAGCAGACTGAAAAAAAAAAAAGATTTATTTTGAGGGGAGTGTCAACCAGAGTCAAAATTTCGGAAATAATAATGAAGAATGTTCTATGATTGTTCATAAAATAATTTTCAGAATCGAAAGCATTTAGAATAGAAATACTCAAAATTGTGTAAATTAATGACCTCGACGCTATTGCTAGTTATTCATTTTTAAGAATAGAAAAACTTTCTGGAGAGTAGGTTCCTCATTCTCAAGAAACAAGCATCTATTAAAAACTGAATTATCAAGAAAACATCTTAGTTCATCCTCTATGTTTAAAAAGATGTGTTTCATTCTTTCATTGAAAATCTTTCAACTATATAACAGAAAACTATTTCAAAGGATCTTATAAAATTTTCAAACCATTGGACTATATGAACTATGATTTCAGAATAAGGACAGCTCACAGGAGGATGAGTTGTTTCATCATATTCATCATTATACACTTTGTATATTATTCTTTTTGGTTCATGCATAAACTTTCAAAATTGTCTTATTATTTCTTCTTCATGCATAAGTGTAAGGTTTCTGTTTGACTCATTTATCTTAAATCTTTATGTTTTTTATTCTTACAATCTACTTGTGCCGTAAGAAACTAATAAGCATTCATTGAAAAAAAAAACCTTTGCCTATCACTGAGCTCTTACGCAATAATTTGCTAATTTCATAAAGAAATTAGCACACTTACACAGACAGCATTTGGTCCCATTTTTTGCATTCCTGAACCACATAAGAAGATATAATGCATCCTCATAGAATTTGGAAAGAATTGAACTCACGGTTAAAAACTTTTTCATTAACTCCAGCACATTTATTCTGACCTATCGCCATCGAGATCACCTCGGCTCAGTAAGGCACGCATTATGCCTCCATACCCAAAACAATGTTCAAGAACTTGAGGGCAATTAAGAACCATTGTACTCCTGAGAAAAACATCCTCCATTGTAGTTTGTCCCTTGCTACAACATACTTCGGGGTAGTAATTAATTTTTCTGGAATACACAACGAAGCATGGCAGGAAACTACATTTTCCGCACAAGTTGCTCGGGACAAAACTGAAGCAATAAATGGACGTTTTTAACCTTTAAAAAAATCTATGGCGAAAATGCAAAGGAGAAAGTAAGAGATGCTAGAAAAGAGCTTATTGTTCGCTAGGAAAGTTGAGCTCTTTTATAAGTTTGAAACGTCCTAGAAAAAAATTCCGTTAACGTCTTTTGTTCTGGAAGTGCATTTTGTCGCTGCAAACAGAAAAGTTTAGTAACATTCTTACTCGTTGGGTTGGGTCGATTATGGTTTTGACCTCTTGGATGAAGTTATTTCAGCATTGTTTAAACTGTACCCCTTTTTTCTTTTATTGCAGAGGCTGGACACACCTACACAACTTCAGCCTAGAATACCATTTAGGAAATGAAAATAACGGTAAATTCTGGCCATCGCAACTCATTATTTGCACGGCCTTTTTCGACAGTTTCTTAGATAATAAAACAGCAAACACTTCCTGTTTCATAACTATGTATTCAAGGGGAGTGTTGAATACTTTGTTCCATTACTTAACAGCAGCGCGCATCTTACACTCTCCGCTCCAATTTTTCAAACGTTAAACTCATAAAAAAAGTAATTTTCGTTTTCACCATAATTTCCCTAGAAGTGGAATTAAATAGTTTGATGACTTAGTTTTCAAAAATTTAAAAGAGAATCTTGAAATATGTTTTACTTTTACTCAATTTAATTAACAAAATAAAAGTTATTCTATTTAAAAAATGTATTTACAAAGTCGTAAATAAATAAATAATCATTTATATCTATTTCTTTTAATCTATTTAAATCAGTGGTTCTCAACGGGGGCGATACCGCCCCCTGGTGGGTGATGGGAAGATGTTGAGGGGCGGTAAACACATTTTGGGCAGCAGGGGGGCGGTGGACATATTTTGGCGGTAAGGGGGCGGTGGGTATATTTTGAAATGCTTGTAAAGAACATGTTCAGGGCCTGATTACTGAATAGGCCAACTAGGCCGCGGTCTAGGGCCCCCACAATTTAGGGGCCCCAAAATGGCTAAAATTGATGTAGTCAAAGCCTAAATTTGTATTATCCCATGCTTAAAATTGAAAAGATTCATTATTTGGGGCCCCAAAAAAGTATTTGGCCTAGGGCCCCGTGATATCTTAATCAGGCCCTGAACATGTTTTGGGATCGAGAGGCAGCAAATCTGCTTTTATATGTGTTTTTCAAATCTTCTATTTTTAAGGATAGCTTTAACATTTATTTTCCTGGTTTATCTCCCGAACCCTGATCTTTCTCCTAACGTCATGAAGGATAGCCTACAATTTTCCAATAGCACTTGAACTTCAAAAAAGTTTTTTGAGGTTTGTGTCCCCTTCTAGAATGTAACTAGCTAAAGTGGCCAAAAAATGTGTTTTAATGATGTCCAATTGAAAATTTTTCGATGAAGTGAGGGAATGTCGAACTACTCGCCTCTTCTCCACAATCGTGACCAAACAGAGCCTAAAATTGCGTTTTTACAAGATCAGTTTCTAAAATTGTCTAGATGAGAACCATCTGACTTGACAGACTCTTTGTGTCATTAGAGAATCCCCCTACAACACCAAAGGTAACTAACAATCGCATTCTTCAAAGTTTAAATTTGCGTTTTTTATATCTCAATTTCAGAGAACACTGGAAATAGCTCTGACTCCCTAACATTGTTAAACTTAGCCTTAAAATAACTTTAATTTTGAGAAATTATTAAGAGAGACCTCTATTTCCCTAGTTAACGTTACCAAAAATTGCGTCAATTTTAAATGTTTCACCTGAGGCGGAATCGGAACTCAAGTCTCAACACCACGAAACATAAAATAAAAGAAATTATTTTTAAGACTTCGTTTTCAGAACTAATTTCGGGTGATATCCCCAATATCTCATGGCTATCTTTGGTCTGATGTCGCTAAAGGTATACTTATAACTCTTGTTATCTTATATAACTTTCACAGCAATAAATTACTGAAAAAGAATTTCTCTGAAATAACCTTTTCTTGTAACTTGTAAATTCAACTTATTTCAGTTTTTTTAAATTAAAACTTGATTTATAATCTTAAAGGGTGACTGGTATGGGTCATAGTTTCAAGTCTTTGTTGCTCCTGGGAAAATTAGAAGGTCCGGCTTTGTTATTGTCCTTCCACAGTAAAATCCTATATCCGTACGTAATAAATAGTGGATGTTTATTGTATAGTTGCAAGTAAATAAGAACAACACTATGCACAATGTTTGGAATCAGACTGGTCAAGGAACTGTTTGAACGTACTGTATTTTTCAAAATATATTTCTTTTCAAATAAAAGTGTTGAAAACGGTGCATTCTTATTTCAAACCGTGCTGTTCTCATTTACCTTAAAAATATTTCACTTATTTAATGGTCCCATTCTAGGTACTTTATTGTACCTAGCAGGGGGGGCATTTGACCCCCCTGCCCCCCTAAATGACGGGTCTGACGTAACTAGGATTTTATTTATTTATTGATCTTTTTTTTTTTTTTTTGCTGTTCATAATAAATTCCGACTGATGCGTGACTTTTTGAGATTTATATCCGCTTTTAAGTTCATGAATTACACATGCTGGGAAATATAAAGCATCAGTTAGTAATTATATCAACTGTAATAATTCCTGAATGAATTTTTATTACAATAAAAAACTTTTTTAAAGTTAAATATTTAAAGATAATTTAAGTTTGTTTGGACACTTGTAATATTGGAAAACGTGAGTCGGAAAATATCCTTTACTCATAACTACCATGTTTTGATGATAAGTAAATATATTTTTTACTTATAAAGACATACATCTTCATGATATTACAAATAAGTATCAATCAAAAATACAACGGCTGTATTTTTTATCATATGACCTTTTAATATCCTATTATCATATTCGATTTATCATAAAGGCATCTTCTTAATTTAAATAGATCGTGGTAATGGCAATAATAATGAACGATGACAATTTTTAAAACAAAACCTCTGAGGGATAAATTTCATTTGGATAAGCAAGCATTATGTTTTTATGAATCGATGAAACACTTCGTATTGTAACTATAACCCAACTCGAATCAAACATTATTTAAAATAACAAAAATGTAAAGTGTGCCAAAGAAATAACACTTAAAACAATTCCTATTGAATAATTGCCTAAAATTTTTCAGAAATGGAACACAAGGAAAATAGATTATGAATATGGAATAAGATCAAAGTTAATTTTCCTTAAGAAACTTTTTGACCTTCTCTAAAAACCAGTTTTAGTGGCATTGGAATAAAAAGTTTGATTGCTCGAAAAAATTAAACTGTTTTTGTTCCTGTAAATCAATTGCTCTTAAGTGCAGATATCCTTATTTCTCTGGCACAAAAAAGAAAGGAAAAGATTAAAGACAGGAACTAATTTTAAACTTCCAGTAACCTTAGAATAAAAACACATTAATCACAAATATCTTTCTAAACAATAAGTATAAATATTGTAAAATTTCGTCTGAAACTAACAACTGTTTGAATATTTTTAACTCTTTTGAATATTTCTTTTATAAAAAGGTGTGTGTGTGTGTGTGTGTATTTCATATATAATCCATAATTTAAGTCGGATCTTTGTAAAATTTGTCTTACAGATTTGTTGATGCTTTAGAATTTACATAGGGGTGAATTCTTGGGATATTTTCATGGGGGGCATTTCCTTATAAAACTCCACAGTTGACATCGGATCTTTACTAACTTGCGCACAGAAGTTATTTGATGCTCAGCATCTCACATAGAGATCCCCCCCCCCCGGGGGGTTCGACTCAGAAGGTTTCTTCACACAAATCCAATTCACATCGGATCCTTGCCGAACTTAATGCAGAAGCTATTTGATGCTCAATAATTCAAATAATTTTGGACAAATCCTATTTTTCCACAATCATCTTCCTATCGTTCAAAGTAAAATTAAACACTTTAGCGTAAGCAAAAAATAAGGTTAAGATAAATAAAATGTTTTTCAAACAATATGTAGAGAATAAACTCGCAGCTCAAATTATAATCTCAATATGAGTGTAACAGGACGATAATTATATCATGCAAAACAATTTCGTAAACAAATTGCAGCATAATCTTCTGTATACAACTGTTTGAACAACATCACAAGGTACATAATTTTATTATGTAGAGTTTCAAAATACTGAATAAAACTTAAACTCCATTAATGATCTTTTATGTCCACATCAATCCGAAATAAAACAAGTAGTAAGCATAGCGTATCCTTCCACTGGATTGCGAACTCCTATGTTCCTCATATGATGGCTAATAGCACTTCAGTTAATTAGAAAGCTATGTACCTTTGATGTGGGTTTACATTCATCTCTAAATGCAAGAACAAATCAACTTTTATAAAAAATAAAACTAAATTAGAATTCGCCAAGAAAAAATACTGACTTAAAATTTTTTAAAAAGATCTCCTGAAAACTTTTATTCGAAAAGAAGACTGATTGCAAACAGTTCAAAATGTAACGAATTAAGCTTATAATTAAGATAAATCTTCTTTTTTTTTTCTCAAGCAATAAAATCCCAGGTAGCACAAGAAAACTTTAAACGTTTTATAAACGTTTTTAAGCGGTTGTCACAACGTTAATAACCATTTTACAACGTTTATAAAACGAAGTGTGCTACTTGGGATAGCATTCAGTACCACGTAATAGTTTATAAAAGTTGAAAAGCAAATAAAATCTGATGAAACGTTATGCATATTTTGCATGTTCAATTGATATATAGGGCAGACAACCTCACTTAATTTTCCAACAGATTTAGATATTGCGAATCGTCTTCTGACACGAGAAATGTAGTTGAGAAACAACTCAACTCGGCTGAAGCAAGCCAGGAAAAAATCATGACTGGAATATATAAAGAGACATGTTCATTTCTTTCACTTCATGTTTGTTCCCACGTAATGTCGACAATAAGTGACAGAGAATCATTTATCTTTGTATTTTATTTTTCTGATCTGTGATCTCATTCAATTGCTCACAAATTAAGAAAAAGGAAATATTCAGTCGATACTTTCAAATAATTAAAAGTAGGTAAGTTTTACATCATTGAGTAAAGTGTCATAAATTAACTGAATAAAAAAACTTTGATTGCTTTTTATCAATATTAGCTCCGATTCGAAACCTTTTTTTGAACGTGTGTTATGGATTTTAATTATTAATTTTAAAACTGAATAAGAAAAAAAGTTCTTAAATTAATAAGTAGTAAAAATTGAATATACAGAATAATAAATATACAGAAAGATTTCTTCTTCGAAAGAATATGACTAACTTGCCTTTTATAAATATGATTCCTTATGCAAACTCTTTCTTATATAGTAATGCTAACGTGAAAATGAAACGTGAATCCATCCAAATACCAAAAAGACTGAGACATTTTGTTTAGCTTTGTCTCTTTCCTAAGAATTAAATAATATTCTGAAACTTAACCTCAAAACATATTCATTTCCAAAATGTCATAGCTAATAGTTTTTATCAACTGATTTTTTGACAAAATACACTGCTTGCACATATATAAATTTTTTTTGAGAGTTCACTGAAAGTATAAATTTTTACTGTAAATGTTAAGAAGATTTTAGAGCATTTTGTTGAAAAGAATACTTTTCACATTTTTCCCCCTTAAAATGCTGCCAAAGGTTTAAATCTCAACACAAGAATTAAGGGATAAAATGAGGTACGCGGGTAACAAGGGACATCAAATTTATTTGTTCAAGTAAAAACTATTTTGATATTGCTATTGAGAATGTACTATGTTGTAGTACTAATATACTAATTTTCAGATGGGCAACTTTTAATAAAGCTACCCGAATTTATAATTAGTAATAAAAATATGGAAATGATCATGTTATTGTAAATCTTTTGTTTGCAACACACTTCCCTGGTGCAAATATTTTTGACTCTTTCCGTTGGTTCTCATTTTTCTTGTAATTATTAAAGTTTCAATCGCGAAAAAAAATTTTGTTAGAAAGGATGTATTAAAATCGAGTTTATAAACAAGTTTTTTTTATATACAGGGTGTCCACTCCAATCGTGGACCAATAGCTAATTTCTAAACCGTTAGAGATAAGTATATAGTTTATTTGGAAAAAAATCTCCAAATTATGAAAGGAATTTTGTGTCTATTCAATGTTTTTCAAAAAATCAAATTTTGAAAGAGTTACGAAATTTAAATTTTTATACAGCCCCCCAGTCCTATCAATCATATTTAGTAAAACATTCTTGACACTGTAACGTTTAAAACTAAAAAAAAATCACTCTTCTACGACAAAAATTGACCGAGTTATAACGTTTTGAAAAATCAAGATTTTGCATTGTTTCATGACGTCATCGAGAGATCGCTTAAGGGACCGTATGCGAAATCCTTCAAAATCTTGATTTTTCAAAACGTCATAACTCGGTCAATTTTTGTCGTAGAAGAGTGATTTTTTTTTAGTTTTAAACGTTACAGTGTCAAGAATGTTTTACTAAGTATGGTTGATAGGATTGGGGGGCTGTATAAAAATTTAAATTTCGTAACTCTTTCAAAATTTGATTTTTTGAAAAACATTGAATAGACACAAAATTCCTTTCATAATTTGGAGATGTTTTCCCAAATAAACTATATGCTTATCTCTAACGGTTTAGAAATTAGCTATTGGTCCACGATTGGAGTGGACACCCTGTATATAGCTGGAATTTATAGTCAGTAACTGAAGTGTCTCTACAAAAAAAAAAAAAAAAAAATGCTAAAAGATTATTCTAAAGAGGACGAATATAGGATGTAAACGGGTATCTGTATGAAAGTATTAAATATTGAACATTTCCGAAAAAAAAAATAATAATAATAATTTTGAATTTGATGAATGGAATGTTTCGAAATTTTTCTTTTCCCCCGCTTTCTTGTATATTTTAAATAATTTATTGGCAAGTATATATCGTCCTCAACTGTTTAAAAATTAACAACAATTTAATAAATGCTATCCCTAGCAGCAGCATCTCATCGGCCGATGATCGGCCATTCATCGAAACCCGATGAAATTCTCATCGGCCGAGCAGAATCCGAGCAGCAAAATCCGATGAGAATACGATGAGATTTGGAGCAATTTACGAGCAGAACAGTCCCGTGCCGAGGAATTTCATCGGGAAACTTGATCGGAAGGATATCGTTTTCCGATGGAATATAGCTCATCTTATTTTCATCGGGAAAGTTGATCGGAAGGATATCGCTTTCCGATGAAAAGTAGCTCATCGAAAACCGTGCTCGGATACTGATCGGAACGATGTCATCGTGCGTTACAGGATCAGTTTACGAGGAGTTTGTTGATCGGCCGAGCAAAATCCGATGAGTTGATGCTACTTGGGATCTATTTTAAAGGATAATCCCCTCCCCCGAATCCTCAAGCCGATTTTTAATATAAAGCAAACTGTTTTGATGTATATATTTTAATTTTTGGTTTATTGGTTTTTATATTTCTAAGCAATAATAAAAATTATTAAATATTCTTCTAAATACGTAAAAGATAGTTTGGATTTTTTGCATCGAGGTTTTTTTTTAGTTACTGTTATTCATCTGTTGTGTTTCCTTTCGCTTTCGTCTAATTTATTAATCTCGTATTTCGTGCATGGTATATGCTGGGAAATGTGTTGATTACTAAAATTCATTTCCAAATCTTCGATAGCTTGGTGGTCTGAGTTTTCATACAATATTAGTGCCTCGCTCTTATTAAGTACATATTGTTTCACTTCCCTTAAATGCATATAATAACCAAATTTATCGATGGAACTTATCAACAATAAATTCATTTTATTAATTTCGGCGGTTTACGGTAGGAAATTAGCGGAATAGTGAAAGACGTAAACGAGCTATTTTTACGTGACCTGTGAAGCACAAAACGCTTTTACTTTGTATTATAACCCAGAATTGGCACTAATTTCGTCATGAGTAATGGGAAGTAGTAAGTAAATTATGCACTGTGTCTATTTTTTCTAAAAGCGTCATTTGTTTCTTGATTTATGAAAACGGGATAGTGATCAATAATGCTAAATACTAGACTTTTGCCAATAGAAAATACATAATCAATTATTGGGGCATTAATTTATTGTTCAATTTTGAATAGCAGGCATCTACGTAATAACAACTCCGATTTAGGAACTAAGCATTATATTTAGCACATGTTATTATTATTTTTGCATCCAATAAATTTCCACTTATTGTTGAGAAGGACTGATAATTATTAGGTGAAATGTTTCAAAGATTAGGAGTTGATAAATATATTTTTTAAAATGATGGGGGTCAATTTTACACGATCAAAAATTTAATATTATTTCTAAATGTTAACACGAAAGCTGTTTGTAATAGATTAAAATTAAATGCCTAAATAACTTAAATCGAATATCTCTTTGAGTTCTAATCACAAATCTTTCGCATTTTTTGAGTTGGAATTGTTTTTCAATGGAGATTTTTTCCCGACATTTAAGTTGGAGCAAATAGAGTCCGCATTTTTTTTTTTTGCTTTTAATTTTTAATATCTTTACTCTGCACCTTATGTTGAGCATTTTTGCACTTGGGAAATTGCATATGGGCCGAACGGTTACGAAAATAAAGGTCTTGCAGATTAAAAGGGAACACCCTCTATTTAAGCTTATTCTGCTATCAAGATTACTCAATGATTTCAGTTTGCAGTAGCTTATTGCTAGCTTTTATTCACCTTCTAATTAGTAGAATCGATTCATATTCGATTATGATTGCGATACACATTATCCTTTTTCGATTCCTAAAGATAGTGAGTGCACTTTAGAGTAGACGATGTCGCATGACAGTGAGATTTGTTTGGTTTAGTTAACTACAAAATCTTAAGTACGGTAGTTATGAACATTTATGCTTTAATTCATATCTCACTCAAACTACTAATAATCAGAAATTTTCTACTAGTTATGCTTAAAAGTTCATTGCCCAATTCACAATAACAAGTGTCTCTTATCTCTACTGGAACTTTTATTTTCAGTGAAGTTTTCAATTAATTCTAGCTTTTGTAAATGCTTTTCAATAAATTTCTTCACATTCATCTATCTTAAAATTCACGATATAAATTTCCTGAATCAGGGAAAACAGTATTATACTACTTTTATTTAATATTTTTTTTTTCTAGCTGAAGCTCTTGAACAAAAGGTTCATTGACCCGAGTGCGTATTCATAGCACACTCAACACAGACTCGTGAAGAGAGGTAAATCAAAGAGTAAAACTTGAAAATACAAAGAGGTTAACGGTAACAAGATAGTATCTAAAAAGGCAAAATGAAAAAATTCAAAACGCAGAAGCCAAAATAAAAAAATATAATCAGTAAAATCGTAAAATCTAAAGATGTAAAAACAGTTTAAAAGTTAATAAGGTCAATTAAACTGTAGTTCTAAAAGTTTGTCCTTGGCCTTCCAGTACCTCGTAAATATTTCCAGAGACCGCAAGACATTTTCTAAGATTCAAAGCCTTCCATATACCATAAAAAATGAATGTTGTTTTTACAGTTTAATACACAGCTAATTTTATAGTAATAAACTAAAAATTGCTAATTTTACAGTGATAAACTATAAAATTGCTACTTTTAAAGTTTATTACCGTGCATTTTACAGTTTTAAACTGTAACCTCTGCTGCGAGTATTATACTGTTGTTTTTACAGTATAATAAAGCTAAATTTTACGAAAATAAACTGTGAAATTGAAATCCTTACAGAAAGAAACTGTAAAATTGACAGTTTTGCAGCACTGCAAAAAATTAACTGTTGTTTTTACAATATAATACTGGCAGCCGAGGTTCCAATTTAAAAACATTACGTTTAGCAATAATAAGATGTAAAACTAGCAGTTTTAGTTTCGTACTGTAAAGTTAGAAATATTACTGTTTATTGCCGTAATATTTAGTTGTGTGATACTATAAAAACAACAGTATAATACTGGAAGCAGAAGTTCCAGTTTAAAACCGTAAAATGAATGGTAAAATTAGCAATTTTACAGTTTAGTACTGTAAAAGTAGAAATTTTATAGTTTATTACTGTAAAATTAGCAAGTTTTACAGTTTATTACAATAAAATTAACTGCATTATATTGCAAAAACAACATTCATTTTTTACAGTGAATTTATTACTGTGCATTTTAGTTTTAAATTGGAACCTTGGCTGCCAGCATTATACTGTAAAAACAACAGTTCATTTTTTGCAGTGTAGCAGTGTCTCTCTTGCAGTACTACTTTAGATTAATTTATGTTTTAAATTTATAAATACAGGGTGGTTATAAATTAACAGGAGGTGTTTGGAGCCCTATAGCTTGCGAACTACTGGGCGAAATATTGCCGAATTTCGTGAGCGTGCATATTAGACTATGGGATTTTGATTTCATGAATAAAAAAAAATACTTTGAAAAATCACCACCAGGGGGAAATTTGGCGCTGTAAAAGTGTATTATTCTGATTATCGAAGAATTAATTGCTACTGACAAAATATGCATCCATTTTATTTGCAAAAATGACTTTTTTTGTCACAAATGTGGTTCGATATGATCGCCATTGTAAAGTTGTAAGAACTGCATACGATGCACAACATTTTTTACGGCAGCTCGTAACATATCAAAATGGATTTCTTGATGAGAATGCTCCCAGTCCGTCATTTTACAGATGATCGCTAAACGCAACGCGTTTATGCAAATTATTGCATTCTATTTAGTTAAATGGACCGCTATTTTGTTCGTGGTGATTTTTTTTAAATAGAAAATTCTACGGCGATCATATTAAAACCCCTTCAGACCTGATGTCCGGTATACCGGACATCAACTTTGAACAGCTGCTAATCATTTAATAATTCATTTAATTACTTGATTTTTTTCTTTGTAGTTGACAATTTGCAATCTGCTTGTTATTATCTGAGCAAAAATTTCTGCTTTTGGGATTGGCAACATTCCCAAAAATGGATTGAGAAATTGGGATTGGGTTGTTTTTCCAACCATGCACTCTCGCCGAAAAAAGTTGCTTTTTTTCTGAATTTTCTAAAATCGTATGATCTTTTATTTATCATTTCAAATGCTTAGATTATGTTTTGTTATTGTTTGGAGAATATTTTACGACAAAGTTTGAGTGATGTTTTATATATTTTTTGTTGAAATATTAATTTCAAAATATGTATCTGGAAAATTGGACGCGTCATAACTCTTTTAATTTTTTACTCACAAGTTTGAAGTTTTGTTTGTGAGATGCTCTTAGCCATAGTACTTTGTGTACCAAATAAAAACATTTTTGGTTAACTATTTCAGAATTCCGACTGAAGGGGTTAAACCTCATTTGCAAAGCACAATCATTTTTGCTTGGCGAAATTGATTTATACAGCATCTTTTCAAGTTTAATTCGCGATATTCAATGTAATACACTTTTACAGCGTCAAATTTCCCCCTGGTGGTGATTTTTCAAACTAATTTTTTTTTATTCCAGAAATCAAAATCTCATGGTCTAATATGCCCGCTCACGAAATTTGGCAATGTTTCGCCCAGTAGTTCGCGAGCTAGAGGGCTCCAAACACCTCCTGTTAATTTATAACCACCCTGTACATCTTCTTAAAGCCCTATTTAACATCCATAGGAAAAACAACAACGCTGTAAAATGGTGTTGACAAACTGGAAAGTAAGATCGCCTCCTTTTGGACGGACATTTCATTATTTATTCACTTAAAAGACAAGCACGAACTTGATTCCCTCATGTGTTGAGGTTGCTTCGTTTTCTTTTGAGGTTGCAGAGTCATTTCTCAAGTTTATCTTTGTTGAGGATGACACGGCGAAACCAAATTTCTAAGGAAAAAGAAAAAAACATTTCGTGTTCTTTTCTAACAAAGATAAATAGATAGATTACACAAGAAGAAGCGTTCCTTGCTTAAATCTTCTATTTAAAGCCGAGAGAGTTAACTTCTTACACGTTACGGTAGAACACGAAGTTTCCCTGATCGCTATCAAATGAGTAGAAAGCACGATCAGAACGGTGTTCATAACAATGAAATATTATTTAAAAACACAAATGCTTTCATTTTCTTACGTTCATTCATCCGAAAGATGAGTCTAATAGAATTATAAATAACAGAAAAGCATAAAAAAACATCTAATTTCAATTACAAGCTCAGTAGAATGTGTGTTAAAAGGACGGATATAGTAAATACGCTAGCTTAAAAATAACTTATTGTTGTTTGCATTTTTCAGAAAAACATTGTAAGAAAAGTAACGAAAGGAAATTTTTGTTTTACCTCTCTCTCTCTCTTTCTTTTCTTCTTTTTTTTTCTTCTTGTCTGTGCATAAAATATGTTTCATGATGTAAATGTCTTTTCTTATTGTTAGTTTTTATTTCATTTAGTTTTATTTATTTATTTATTATTAGTTTTATTTATTGTTATTTCGTAAAAACCCTTTGTGCAATAATATTATACTTTGAAAACTTTCGATTGCTAAAAATAAGTGTGCATACAAAGGTTTTAAAAAAAATGTTTGTTTTACTTTAATTAAGGAGCAAAAAAACTCGTAAGGGTAATGCGACCTAAACTTCATAGATTTGAATCTAAATGTTAAAAACGTACTCTGTAAAAGTACTATTTACGTTTTGCTATTGAAGCATTCTTTTCTTTTACCTTTGTCATTATTGTTTCTGTTTTTCTATTTTGCTTATTTTTATATTTATTTTATTATTTTACTTTATTTCCTTTTATCCAAACGTGTGTTTTTCATATCGTTTTAATTGATAAAAGTACGAATAAAAAAAGTCACTTTTTTTCCCATTTTAATTTTCTACTTCTGAGTAAACCCTATCAAATTGAGTCTCTAAGTCAGCGATCATAAATGTGTTTAAGATTTGGATTGTTAAAAAAAACATTAAGAAGGCATTCCAAATTTCTAATAGTAAACGTTCATATTCTATGGTAACTTTTTTATTGGCGCGTTACATTCTGTTCTCATCGAATGATTTTAGTAAATCTTGGCAAAGCTTGATTATTTGATGCAATCTGTTTTGCATTGCTCAAATATAAATATGACGCAAATTTGGTAACTACCTCCTGGAAAAGGGTCCACAAGGGCCGTGGTGGCCCGATCGGTAAGGCATCGGACTCGTGTCCGGAGGGTCCCGGGTTCGATCCCAGCCGATCAAAGATCCACCGTCTTGATTAATGGTGGCTGAGTAGTTAAAAATGTCGTGGTCACAAAGTCCTCCAAGTGAAACGATACCTCTGGGGGTGCTGGGGATAGGGTTTGCTCGACCCTAGGTTCTGGTTCAAAATTAAGAACAGAGCACTCTTCAGGGCCCTATCCCGGTTAAACCACGAAGCTGCGGTAGGTACGGGGGACCCTGGAGTGTGAAATGAAATGAAATGAATGGGTCCACAAAATATTTTTTAAAATTGCAAAAGTTTCATAGAAAAATAAAGTTTGTGAACTTCTGTACTTGTAGCTACTCGAGAAGTTTTCGATCGGATTTAAATCTAGAGAACTACCAAGTCTCTACTGTAACGTCCGATACTAACTTTTTAACAAGTTCCACAGATGAATACTATGCTAATTCATGTTGAAATGTCCCTGAAAAATGTTCAAAATTGCATGATGCTTTTTTTTCTCAGCTTTCCATACTTTGACGAACTCATCATTCTGCTAATATAAACTTGTCTTCTAACGCCATCTTCAATGACCCCCTCCCCTCCCTGAATTATTTGATGTATTTAGGTTTTAATTTTTCACACACTTAACACCGTTGAACGTGTTGTCAACCTGCTATTTAAAAACTTTTATATTGTTGTGCAACTGTTATTGCATTTGCTAATTTTTATAGGATTACTAATACTCTTTTGGAATAGGAATCAAACCCTTTTCTAAATCTCCTTCATTTTATGATCACATTTTGGGGGGGGGGGGAGGATCACACTTCAGTACTGTTACATCTCTTCAGAATTCACGCTCAATTTCTAAAATAAACCCCAGAAGCAAATTATCTTTTGTCTTTAATATGTTCTGTTAGATACGATAATTTTTGTTCCATGTAGGCGTTACATCCATGGTTTGTCTCTTGAAATAAACGAAGCTAATAAGCACTTAAAAATAAAACTAAAATTTAAAAAGAACTTGAAAACTAGTTCAAATTTCATGATTTTTCATCTAAATACTGATATAAGCGGTAAAAGTAGACATACAAAATACAATAATGCAACTTCAGCTGCTTAGCAGAATCTTCTGGAATCCTTTGATAGTTTAAATAATATTCTGGAAAAAAAAACAGCTTCATAATTAATTTGAGTATAATTTTATGAATATTTTTTTCTCCTCTTTCTATTTTCAATTTCTAAATCTTCTATTGGTTACGTTTTTTAAATTCTAAATTGCGATAATTTTTAGCAACGTTTTTACATAATGAAACACTGTTTGAATGTTGCAAAAATCTGGTTAAAAAAAGCCAATATAGTTTGAGTTGATTTAAATTCGATGTCTAACAAATTGAAGGGGGAAAAAATTGGATAATGTTTTTACAATGATTAGGCAATTTTTTTGGCTTAAAAAAAAATTCTATTTTGTTTTTAAATAACTGTATGACTGAAGAAAAAGAACAAATCAAGTTATTTCTCAAAAATTTGTATTGATGAAAATAAAAAAAAAGGTTTTTGTAAAGTGAAAACGAAGGTGCTTTTTTTTTTAGACTAAATTCTCGTTAACTATCTAAGAAGTTCAACGCTCTCTTTTGATAACTCCTCAACTGTTAGACAGATTTTACCACTTATGAAGATTCTCTTAACGATGTTTCAGAAATTCCTTTTAAAGCTAACGAAATATTTTATCAATTTGGCAAAAAAAATGTCTGACTCGATTTGACGGTAAGTTCAGCTGGAGCAAATTCACAAAGCCATTTAATTAATTACAGCTATATTTTCTTAGGAATTGATGATGCATTTCTGCACTGTGAAAAATAGATGTTGTTTTTACAGTAAAATACAGCTAATTTTGCAGTAACAAACTGTAAAAAATGCCAATTTTACAGTGATAAACTAAAATTTCTCGTTTTGCACTAATAAACTAAAATTGCTGCTTTACAGTAATAAACTGCAAAATTGTTAATTTTACAATTTATTACTGTGCATTTTACAGTTTCAAACTGAAACCTTTACTACCAGTTTTATACTGTTGCTTTCACAGTGTAATGCAGCTAATTTTGTGGTAATAAGCTGTAAAATTTGCTGTGATAAACTGTAAAATTCCTACTTTACACTAATAAATTGTAAATTACTAATTTTACGGTCTATTACCGTGCATGTGAGTTTTAAACTGAAACCTCTGCGGCCAGAATTACATTGTAAAAACAACATTTTATTTTTTGCACTGTGAAAGTGCGATGTTCCAACTTTTCTACAATCTCGCGTTTTATCACAACCTTCTTGATACGTTAAATTTTCCATAAACTGATGTTTAATACATATAAAACCATGAATATTAAAACCCGTGATTATTAACCATGCAAATTGAACGACTAAATCTTCTTAATAACTCGGCTTATCCCTACTTATGGACAAATATTAACCAGAAACACATGCAAACGATGTCTATCTAATATCATTGAGCATTTTTCCAAGAAAAGCTATCTTTAAAACTAAGATGGATGAAAAAAGCAGATAATTTGTCCGCAAATGCCATCAATTGAACCGCATCCCATTTATTGTGCTCATTGGCGTAGCTGCGCTATGTTGGATGTTATGTGTCGCATTCAGTATCACTGGAAAAGATCTTGCGAATCGTAACAGTTTCATAAAAAAATAATTGATGTCACTGGAGTGTAAAAATGTGAATATAATTTGTAATCAGCATAAGAGCTTTTCATGAGGTTTCTGTTGTAAAGACAAGGTCTAAATCACTAATGGCTTTTTGATCTCCATTTTTGTGGCAGTTTTGGTTCGTAGATTTCATTTATTAAGCTTTGTATGTTCCCTTTATTTATGATGCTTTTTAAATTAACTTTTTAGTAATGTCGTTTTTTTATGTAACTAAGGAAAAAATAATGATATAATTGTGTTAACCATACTTCAAAAATTTGCTAGTGTAATAATTATGTTCATTTCCTTATGTTAAGTGCATTGTTTTAGAAGTATATAATTTCAAGTAAAATTTCAAATCAAAATGCACATCAAAATAAGCCCACTTGCATTCATGGGCTCCAGCAGAATCATACGTAAAGGGATGTACGCAAACTAAAAAAACTTTTTACTAAAAAGTATTACCAAAACATTTTTTTTACTAAAAAACCGCTAAAAAAAGTTTTTACTTTAAGAAAAAGAAAAGGAAAAAGATTTTTTTTTACTGGATTTTTTTTCTTTCACATTTTTATTATATACATACTAGCTGTACTGTCCGGCTTTGTACGGTCTAGCTTGAAAATAAAAGTTTTATCAAATGACACGTGTTCAACAATCAGGCTTAAATAAAAGGAAAAAAAAGAAAATTATAAAATTTCATGTCCGAATAATGGCGACAGATACTAAAAATCCGCATTAAAATTCTGACATCAGTCCCTGAAAAAGTTCCCATTAGAACATTAAAATTTCTTTAATTAAGTTAACACTTCCTAATAAATTCCGATTCCCGAATGAAAAAGGAGCTAAAAGCAGCGGCGTCGCTACGGGGAACAAGGGGAAGGGGTATTTACTAGAAAATTCGTATGTATGTCATACTGGCAAAAATGTTACCTGCATAGCTTTCATTTAAATTCTTAGTTTTTGTGATTTAGCTCTTTTTTTATTAACCTAAGTTTGAAAGGTGGGCCATATTGAGAATTTCTGCAATTATCTTTTCTTAGTGCACTTAGCTTTCTTGTATTAAATATTTGTAAGAGAATGAGAGGCTTTAAATACCTTTTATTTTTCGGTCAGAAATATTTTCTAGGTATTCAGTATTTTTCAAACATGAAAAAAAAAGAGCGTCAAAGAGAAAACCGTCAGCATTCTTTCAAACTGAAACAAATAATAATAATAATAACAATAATAATTAATAATAATAATAATAATAATAATAATAATAATAATAATAATAATAATAATAATAATAATAATAATAATAATAATAATAATAATAATAATAATAATAATAATAATAATAATAATAATAATAATAATAATAATAATAATAATAATAATAATAATAATAATAATAAAAATAATAATAATAATAATAATAATAATAATAATAATAATAATAATAATAATACAGCGAACGCTGAAATATGTAAAGAGTAAGACGAATTAAGAGAAAACAAAATGGATGGATTGATAATTCAGATTCAACGCAAAAATTTTTAATAGTATAACATTTAAACCTGCCCCCGTGTAATACTTTGCGATACAGTGCATTTATTTTTGGCCACTTCTTAGAAAAATAAAATTGCACTTGTGGGACTGGACGACAGAAACTATGCTTTTATTGAAGAACATAACCTTTAGGGCGCTTTTCCACTTACCGACACGGCAACGATAAATCGTAAGCGATTGTCGTCATCCGACATTGGAGCACGCAAAATGCATTAAAATATGCTATGCGCTTTTCCATCTCCCGATTCCAGGACGATTGTGCCGTCTCCGACAGAACGCTGTCGTTTGTCGTCCCATTCATGTCGGATGGCATCCGTCTCGCCTTTAAAATCGGGACGATATTCATCCATCTGTTTACTTTCTTTGAACGGAAGCAATGGCGTTTAAATTCGACATCTCTGCATTAATAAAATATAAGCTTCAATTTGCAGACGATTGACAAAAGATGTAGCAATAAAAGATTTGAATCATTTTATTTTATACTTTGTTTCATTAATTGTAGCGCAGACGATTTTTAATGCTTCAAAAAAGATTAAATTTTCATTCTGAGTTTTCTTCGATGAGCAACACAGTAGTCATGGCATTCAAGTTTGATGTGTCTGTTTCGTGTGAATTAATTGAGCAGTGACCGTGTCTATGGGATAAGCGAAATATTTTATACAAAAACAAAATTCACAGGGAAAAAGCCCGGGAAGAAAATTTTTAGATTTTTAGATGAAGAATATGACTTCAAAACTTCTACAGACAAGAAAGAAACAGGTAAGTTCAAAGATCATTGTTCGTAACTATAAAAATATATTACACACTTTAGATTAAACTACTTGTGTTAAATAACCTTGTCCAGATTTTAAATTTTTACTATTCTTTGTAAATTTAGTAAAAATATTTAAAATCACCTAAAATCTTTTCGCAATTTCTGGAAAAATGTATAAAATTCGCCTACAATGTAACTTTCTTTAAAAATATCGTGCACCCAATACCGTCTCTTAATTTGTTTTCTTTTTCTCATGAGGTAAAGCAAATATAGAAGTCGTAATCTGTTAAATTGAGCAGCTGTAATAATATACGTGCGAACACAGTGCTGTCTCGAAAAGGAATGCGGCGGAAAATGGCCCGTTCGGAGAAACGATATCGTTTGAGTGGAAAAGCAGTGCTATAGACGACACGACACCGTACTTATCGTTGCAGTATTACCGTCCGACTTTCGTCGTTGTCGTGTCGTCAAGTGGAAAAGCGCCCTTAGGAACCGAGCGGTACACACGTTGCACCATAAGGGCGCTTTTCCACTTACCGACACGGCAACGATAAATCGTAAGCGATTGTCGTCATCTGACAATGGAGCACGCAAAATACATTAAAATATGCTATGCGCTTTTCCATCTCCCGATTCCAGGACGATTGTGCCGTCTCCGACCGAAAGCTGTCGTTTGTCCTCCCATTCGTGTCGGATGGTATCCGTCTCGCCTTTAAAATCGGGACGATATTCATCCATCTGGTTACTTTCTTCGAACGAAAGCAATGGCGTTTAAATTCGACATATCTGCATTAATAAAATATAAGCTTCAATTTGCAGACGATTGATAAAAGATGTAGCAATAAAAGTTTTGGATCATTTTATTTTATACTTTGTTTCATTAATTGTAGCGCAGACGATTTTTAATGCTTCAAAAAAGATTAAATTTTCATTCTGAACTTTCTTCGATGAGCAACACAGTAGTCATGGCATTCAAGTTTGACGTGTCTGTTTTGTGTGAATTAATTGAACAGTGACCGTGTCTATGGGATAAGCGAAATATTTTATACAAAAACAAAATTCACAGGGAAAAAGCCCGGGAACAAGTTTTTAGATTTTTAGATGAGGAATATGACGGCAAAACTTCTACAGACAAGAAAGAAACAGGTAAGTTCAAAGAGCATTGTTCGTCACTATAAAAATATATTATACACTTTAGATTAAACTACTTGTGTTAAATAACCTTGTCAAGATTTTAATTTTTTACTATTCTTTGTAAATTTAGTAAAAATATTTAAAATCACCTAAAATCTTTTCGAAATTTCTTGAAAAGTGTATAAAACTCGCCTACAATGTAACTTTCTTTAAAAATATCGTGCACCCAATACCGTCTCTTAATTTGTTTTCTTTTTCTCACGAGGTAAAACAAATATAGTAGTCGTAATCTGTTAAATTGAGCAGCTATAATAATATACGTGCGAACGCAGTGCTGTTTCGAAATGAAATGCGGTGGAAAATGACCCCTTCGGGGAAACGACATCGTTTGAGTGGAAAAGCAGTGCTATAGACGACACGACACCGTACTTATCGTTGCAGTATTACCGTCCGACTTTCGACGTTGTCGTGTCGTCAAGTGGAAAAGCGCCCTAAGTCTTTTTTCTTTAGAGGACGGGGTTGAAATTTTCACTCGAATCCTTTGGAGCCGGGGATTTTTTCAAGGTTTCATACGTCTGGTACGACAGTTTATACCTTCTCTTTTCGATGGAAAAGAAATCTGTGGTTCAACTTCTGGGTCGAAAGAAAAATTTCCAAAAAACAGCCCGGTTCTAAAAGGATAAGCTTATCATGCGTTGAAGTTGGTTTCCTTACTTTAACCATCCTAATTTTTTATTTAACTACATTTACGGTTAATTTAACTACATTAAGTGAAAATTTATTCAATTTGTTGTTTCAACATACCTTTAGCATTATAAGTGTATATTATCTAATAAAAGCTTTTCCGCGGTTGCGCCCCCCTTCCCCCTTTTTTCTAAAATTTGACTTTGCTTCGTTTTATTTAAAAAAAAATGCTTTAGAAAATTTTCCGCAAAAATTTTCTTATGAAACAACGGAATAATGATTGGATATATTCATTTTTATGCTTTTGTTATTTTTCAGCACTGAGTAATACTTTTAATGCTTTTAAATTAATTAGAAATGGAAGGATTTTCTGTTTTTTATTCAACACATATTCAAGACACAGGAAGAGAAAAAGATTTTTCCCAAGCTGATAAAAACGTGTTATGTGTACCTGTTCTTTCCCTTAAATCTATTTCTTGTGGGCGATTCAAATGCACCCCCTACTTAAACATACAAAGTGAAGTTCAATAGAGCTAAAAATTCTTATTCGTCTAAAAGTTCCTCTTGGATTTATCACGGAAAAGGGGAGGGTGTTAAATTAAAGCAGTTATAAACCGTTTGAGTTTTGCCTTCCGGCATAAAACTTCTGTTTCTTTTCGGCACAAATAAATTTTTGTCCAGCTGAAGTTTTGCATCATTTTAAAACTTATGAAAAACTGCACCAAATCGTATTTGTAAATTAGAACGGTACTTAAAATATTTGAAGTAATTATTTCTCACTGTACAAGGGAGGAGGCAGTTTAAAAGATGAAGCATATTGAAACATTATTCGTAGCTCATAAAATATTGGATTCTTTTGCTGGCTTCTAATGAAATACTTCATGTTTTAAAACAAAATATATTGTAGCTATAAAACTGTATTTAAAATTCTGTCTGTATTTAATTTTGAAAAAATTGAAACTATAAATCCAGAATCACTGGAAAAAATTTTGTGCGGTTAACATTGTCAATGGGTGTAACGTTACACAATTTTGAGTATAAGCTGCTCCAATTTTAAGAAAACTTAATTGTTGGTGGAAAGTTTCACGTAGCTGGTATAAAGTTTCACCAAACGTTAAAATTACTGGATTATCATCAAAGCGCATGCGTTAAGACAAACATCGGCACAGAGCTTTTGAAGTTTTATGAAAGTAACTAAGATGGGTCTTAAGAAGCCCAGTGGTCAAAGAGCTTGCTACGCTGAGGGCGGTAAGTTCGGAGTTCGATCCTATCGTGTGTAATTAAAATTGCTTTCGAAATTGTGTAAAATTGATTGGTAGTGGGAAAGCATGAACCTGACAAACATTAACTAAACGAATAATTGAAAATTATATTCTAGCCCCGTGAATGCTCATTTTTCTTTCTTTTGACAGAGATTTCTTCTGCGTAAGTGTAATCTTACGCAGAATTGGTGAAACATTACGCTCTAGTTACATTATCATGGTATAACCTTACACCAGGGATATCAGTTAAGCTACTCCATAACAGTGGAGGCAGCACTGCTGCCACCGTATTTATAGAGTAAGGTTACACAAATTTTTTACAGTGATTAAAAAAGGTTTCTTTAAAAAATAAGTTTTAAAAACATCCTTTCTATTCTTAGGATAGGCGTTTTTTCCTTTTCGAGCAAATTAGAGTTTTTTTTACGTTTAAATAAAATTGTGTTTTACAATTAACTTTCTTTTCTTTTTTTCAAGTTATCTTTTGAGCAATCAAAGATTCCTGTTTGCCTGCTTTGCAACGGGTTTGGATTGTTGCTCCTTCTCAAAAAGAAATATTAAATAAGCAAAGGAATATTTGTATGTTATCTTCCTGAGAACGACCGGGAGTTAGGAGTCATGCCATGTATTTAAAAATATATATAATTTTTCCAGGAAGAAATTCATTTTACTCAATTTGCCGAATGAAATCTGAATTCGCTCAATTTGTCGAATTCCGAATTTCACTAAATGATAAAATAGCAGAATGTGCAATGCACACATCACACGTGCATAACATTTAATAAGAAAAAACATTAAACATCTTCAAAAAATAATTAAAAAAAATTTTTAAACCTCAAAGAACATCAATGTTGCAATATTGGCTCCCAATCTGCCGAATAAGAAAATTTGGGATTATCATAGCGACTTCCGGAGAGGCCTCCCATCGCACCCCCCCCCCCCCCCATATCCAACGCTCAAAGATAATCCTCGCTAAATCATCTTCCGCGATTCGCATCCTATACCAAGCCGCACCGCAATGAGTACTCTTTCCCCTGGCTGTCCGCGCGGAAACTTCAACCGGCGAAAAAAGCCCGTCTCCGTTGGCTGGGTCAGCAGCCAACACGCCCCAGCGGCGAAGGGTATAAGAAGGACGGCGGACCTAGCAGCCAGTTCGACGAACGCCAGCTCACCTCTCTCTCCTCTCGATCCCGTTAGCTCTCCGCATATAGCACGAGTTTCTCTTCTTGGTGCTCCTTTTGTTTTTTCTCTCGCCTCTCCCACGCCTCTGAGAGAAGATGACCGCTTGATAGCACCCCCTGATTTCGCATGGACTCCGTTCGTGAGCACACTCCCTAAGGCTGTTTTTTTGGATTACACGAAATTTTGGAAAAGCGACAACATTTTTATGGATTTTGGTGAGTGCTTCTCTTGGAACACAATCTTTTGATTTGAGTGTATCAAATAAAAATATTCTGAAGGGACAGCATGTATTCTTGTTATCCAGCGGTGCCCAACCAATGTCCCGAGGGTCATATGGGGCCCACAATCCACGTGGCTTACTGTGATCTCCATTGTTACAAATTAATTGCCATGCTCTGGAAGCTTCCAAAACCACCGATCATTTTCTTTCGTCATCATGAATAATTGTTGCCAACTTGGAGACAAATAATAAGAAAAAGTTGTTTCATTTTTAATTAATTTATTTAATTATTAATTTATTTCTTCATTTATTTTTTCAAAAATAAATAAATAAATAAATAAATAAATGCATGACATCTTCTTATTAACAAACAAAGCACAGACTATTAATAGCAAAACTTTTAGCTAGCAATTTTCTTCTCTTTTCAGTGTCTTTCTATGTAATCAAGAAAAAACCAGCTTATTATGTGATCTGACCTGTAAGATTCATCTTAATGTAAAGTGCGGGAAACGAATTAAAAAAGGTTGGGCACCACTGATAACAGTACTGTGGTATAAAACAAATGATTTGAATGCGTATTCCTCAATTGAGCGATGAAATTTGTTTCACATACAAAATTCTTATTTTACGTGGGTGGGAACAGTTTTAATGTTTCATATCTTCCTCATAAATGCTTCAATTGGAGAAAGAAAAAGAGTGAGATAATGACAATAAAAAAAATACAGAAAGATTTTTTTTTCTTTCATTAGGGTAATTGCCTTTCTCTTCCATAACATAAAAAGTGCTTCATCATAATCTACATCAATATTGACAATTCTATTCTTAAATAACGTTAAAACAGTACATAAGTTCCGATTGCATTAAATACAACGGCTGTGAAAACTTCGCTGCAAATAAATATTGGTAGCAACATAATAATAATAATAATAATAATAATAATAATAATAATAATAATAATAATAATAATAAAATAATAGTAAAAAAAAGGAATAATAATAATAATAACAACAATAGCAATAACAATAACAACAACAACAACAATAATAATAATAATAATAATAATAATAATAATAATAATAATAATAATAATAATAATAATAATAATAATAATAATAATAATAATAATAATAATAATAATAATAATAATAATAATAATAATAATAATAATAATAATAATAATAATTAATATAATTTAAAGGGAAAATTTTTAAGTCCCCAAATATCTGGGAAGCTTTAAAATAGTTGCAAAACTGTATTTGTCCTCACTCCATAAAAAATGGCAATAGTATAGCAGTTATTCAATTAATTCTAGCTTTTCAAAAATCAATATCTAGTGAAGAAGATTTTTAATCTCCAATTTAAAACTGATGTTTACTTACTTGAAAGTACTTATAATTATTTTCCGGGTTAATTTAAGCACTTAGAGGTTCCAAACAGAAGGAAAAAATACTCCGAGGAGAATTTTTTTTAAGGGTTTACCAATAAAAATAAAATAGAAAAGATATGATTGCTATTTCAAGCAGAAAAAGCATTTTTGGGAAGCATTCGGCTCCTATGATTCAAATTCAAAAATTCAGTATTTTTTCGGCGTTTAAACTGTCTGCTCCCCTTACGACCTTTCATGAGTGCCCAAGTGCCTTCCTTTCAAGTTTGACCCAGATCCGACATAAATTGTAGATTTGTTTATTAATCACATGTATATACATGTATTGTGCTCTACATTATTAACATAGATTGTTTTTTCTCTGATCGATACTAAGTTTTAATTTGTCATAACAAAATAATGATCACCAAAAATTTTAGTTCGGGCGCGATATTTTTCGATGTATTTCGCTTAATTTGAGATAAACAAAATCATAGATAATACCCTTCAGAGAGAAATGTGCTTTTAAAATAATAATATTATAATTTTTGGTAACGCAGTAATAATATAACTGACAGAGAATGGTATAATATAGTTTTGTAATTAAAATAATTGCTAGTGGGTGAAACTACTGAAATAATAAAAATTTTGCTCCCTTACTGAAGAATTTCTCATGAGGCCTAACAGCTGTTCAGAATTCCATGCATGTACGTATATGTATTTTAAAACATTTGCTGCAGTATATGCGTTGATATATTTCAGACTAATATACAGCCTTTTACAAATCAAGGAATACTAGCTTTCACAAAAATTTTCATCTTTCTGTAAGCTGCGCATCTTTTGTATTAATTTTCCCCCTTCATTTTTTTTAGATTTGACTTATGTCGCACCGAGTAATTTACAAGAGATCAATGAAATAAATTCTAATAATTCAAACTAAAGATTGAAATCATATTTTGACCCTCGGTGACAGTCCCAGAAATGAGTGAAATGGTTTTAATTTAATTCAAAAGGAAAACCATTGATATTTATTTAAAAAAAAATAAAACTCACTTGTGAAAAGAATGTTTAACGCATAAATAGGATGCTACTTTACTCCTGTTTATTTTATCATTGTGATACAGAGCTTGATTTTCAAAAAATATTTATTTATTACGACATATCCGAAGACAAAGATGTTTTAATAGCTGACAAGTTTGCGAGCCAACTACTTCGAGAAAAAATAAGTTTCTTTTTCTCCATGTTTAATGTTTTGATTAATAAGTAGTTGTTTCGAACAAAGAAATCACAGAAACTCTGCTCCAGAATTTTCTTTTTTATTCCACACACAAAAAAGAAGTTCCGGTGTTTTCAACTTCACTGCTGACATGCAAATTCTTTCCATAAATCGTTTCCTGAATTAAAGAAAAGATTTTTTTAAAAACGGTTTACACTTTGACGTCTTGTTTTCCATCCATTATTTATACTGAATGCGATTCTTTCATTTTCGTTTGTCAGCAAGAATAGTATACATGATGATTTGATTCTTTAAGTTATTTTCTCACTTTCTCTTTTCTTTTATCCTCTCTCTCTCTCTCTCCTTTTTGAGGTATGGCTACTTTTTTTTTTCGAAGGCTAAATTCATGCCTCTACCAAAACTTCCATATTAAATTTATTGTGGAAGACTTAATTATTTAATTTAAGCTAATCTTATAATTTTTCCATTTGCTAATTCATTTGCACAAATGAAACAGTTTAACGCATATATTTTCACTTTATTCCCAGCATTTTACTCTTTTGGCTTTCAATTTCAAAATATTCAAATATAAGAAATCATGTTACAAAGAATCAACAATTTAAAAAAAAATGTACTTGAAAAATAAAGATTTGGGCGCGTTGCTGGTATGACCGCACAGTCACGTCCACAACACATGCAACTCCTTATTTTTTTAATGCAAGAAAACTTTTCCCCTATTTATTTTGTTCATAACTACCTCTCATACTAATGCAAATTGAATCTCTGAGGAAAACTCAATTTCTCCAGTAGCATTGAACGATACTTTAAGATTATGCAATATTAAGGTTTTCCCCTGTATTTATATTTTTTCCGTTTATAAATTCCATTTTCTTCTTTATGAAAAATCCTTCTTCTATTTAAATGGAAGATTCGTCATCACGAGGCTGAGAGTTCATGTCAAAATACTTTGTAAGAATTCGGCAGCACTCAAAGAGCAGATGAAATCTAAACTAAATCCAAATTTTATGCCGTCAGCTAAAATGTTTTCTGTTTGAGGACAAATGTCATAGAAATCATTAACGAAATTAATTGAAAACAAATTTTTAAATTCTTCACCCTATATTTTGCTAGTATATCTGTTCAAATCACATAAGTGAATCAATATGAGCTAATTGAAGTTTCTCCCTCAAATAACTGTCAGCACTGGGTGAAGTTGTATGTACAGGGTGAGCACAAATAAAGAACATGATTTCCAAAAACTCATACTTTCAAAACTACTTCGCATTTCACTACTAATGATTAAAACTATTTAAAAGAAATGTACGATTTTTTTATAAAGTTCAACTTTTCAAATATACAATATGTGAGATATTGTATAAACCATTCAATTGCAAATGCTTCATATTGAAGAATCTCGCTACACAATAACATCTAATCTGTAATCCAGTTCGTTCTACACAGTTTAGAGCATTGCACTGTCAACGGTCTGTAATGCAGCACAAACGCCTTTTTTTTTTTTTTTCTTTCTTTTTTCTTTTTTTTTTTTTTTGATGTTTTCGGCATTGGGGTTTGATAACAGTATCTTTTATGTAGCCCTATGAAAATAATCACATGATGTAGGGATTGCATATGGGACTCACGCATCAAATATTTGTAACTAAAAAAAATATAAATAAACTTGCTATATTTCCCTTTCAATTCATGTCTTGCTTATTGTAATAAGTAAAGTAGTTGCGATACTAGGATTTTTTAAAATCGGGTACATCATTTAAGTTCACCCTGTACATATAAAGTGGAAAATCATCGACTTCTTAGTACCTCTTGATCAATCCTCGTATTTTGGGTGAACCTTTCTTTTTTACAAAGTCAGTTTCCGACTAGCCACAAAAAAAAGAGCTGGCTTTTGTAAAATACAAAAATAAGAATCTAGTGTAACCAATTCAACGTAAACGCCATGCTCTACTTGATAAATGTCGTCAGTTCCTGTAGTCAAGCCGAATTACTTATTTGATTTTTCTTTCAATACATAAACTGTTTTCCTATCGTCATTACTAGAGGCAAGATTATAAAAAATCATCAAAGTATGCATACCAATATGCACTAAATTTTCCTGAAATATTCTCTACCTGAAATATTCTCTAAAAATACAAAAATTGCTCTAAATTGTTTAATGCACGCAAATAAAAATTTTCGTTTCTGCATTAAAATGCCCATTGTCTTTAAGTTTGATGCTCAAAATCAAAGTAATTTAGCATTAAATATCCTTTTCATTTAGTCTTTGGCACTAAATAAAGTTTTTTTCAGCGTGGGACTGCCAAGGTGAATTTTAAAGAAAGGCGTATCACACAAGCATCGTCTCGCATTGAGAATTCTTATTTCGAGAAATTTTAAATTCTAAATGTGTAAACATTTGTGTGAATCTTAAAATTGTGTGAATCTTAACTCTTTCTAATATGTACTTTTTAAATATTCATCTATTGTAAATGTTGCTTTCAGTTCTAACCGATGAGATGAGTATCAAAAGCTTTAACAAAATTTTCTAACTATACTAAGTAACATTTCGTTCGTGTTAAAAATAAGCAATTGCGTTGAACGAAATAGAAAAGATGATTCGGCAAACATTCTTTGAAGCTCTTTCCGAATTACAAATGTTACCTTAATCCTTGTAACACCGCAACATTATACAAGTTTTTTCAAAGCTAATGTCCTTGTGAATCTGCAATCAAATGTTACCTTTATTCGTGCTTTGAATATTCATAAGGATTAGCAAATGAATAGCTAGTAAAGAATACCCTATGCTGATGTACGAGTTGAATTTTAAAGTAGAGTCCGTTCCTAACCTTACAAAAAATTACTTTTGCTTAACAATTACGTATTGATGAAAAGTACCTAGTTGAAAACATTTTTTACAATACTTTGTTTGCCTGAAAATAGCGAGATTAAGTATTTCCTAGTGCCTAAATATGCCAATAAATTTCACTATGGTTTTAAGAGTTCTATGATAGATATATTTTTACAGAGTTTTTTGCTCAAAACTTCTAAGGTAGGTGAATGTCGCGTAAATTTAAAGTGAAATATTTACTGTTTTCAGTGCCTCTTATCCGGTAATATTTAAACTATGTAATAACACATGTGTAGGAAAAGTTACTTCTAAAAATCGTATCACACAATAATGCAAGTCACTTTCAAAAATTGATATTCATATTGCAATATTTTGTTCGAAGTGAAAATTTATTTTTTTTATTATTAAAGGAAAAACTTCTTGTTAACATTTTACGCATTGATAATATTAGTATTCAGTGCAGTATTTATTTATTTAATATTGAGCTTATTTTTATTGTAAATGTTTTTCACAATTAGTCGGGTGCAGGCGGAGAAAAGTAAAAAGAATCATTTTTTTACTTATTCAATCGCTTTTTAAATCACTTATGTATTCATTCATTAATTACTTACATTCATTCCTTTAAAAATGCACTTATTAACGCATTCATTCACTTTGTTTCTTCATTATTCACTATTTTTTTCATTCATTTTCTTTACTCCTGCATTAATTAATTAGTTTTTTTTTTGTCATCTTGAGAAAAGAAAGTGATCTTAACTCTTTCACTTGCTCCACATCCCCTACAATACTAGTATCCTTTTTTTTTTGTTAACTATTTTTTACAATTTGTTTACTTACTTTTTACAAAAATGTATGTTTTTAACTATTTTCTTCAGAAACTCTTAACACGAAACTTGGGACAAAAATACTTTTTCGGTTTTAAGGATTTTGTGTTTAGCTACATAATTTTCTATGTCGTCAACTATCATTACTTTGATTACCTGCTAAACTATGCTTCAGTAATTTCATGCATTAAAGATGTTAGCAGATTTCGACCCAGGTTTGAACAGACACTTTCTTACTAAACTGTTAATACGATCACCTTTACACTCCTGACTATTGCCAAGTTTTTCACGTTTCTCAGTTTAGGATGCTTTGACATAAAATAGTATTTCCAAGGACATCTAGGCTACTTTTACATTACATCTGAAGAAATATTCGTAAAATCTGTAGCGGTAGTCTTGACCAGAGATGCTGATATGGAGGGAAACTAACCGACTCCGACTTCTGGAGTTTCAGCAGGGACTTTTTCCAGGGGGGGGGGCAAAGGGTAAAAACAATACAATTTCACCAGAAAACAACAAAAACCACGCCCACTTATATGTAAATACATTGATTGCTCAAAGTCGGAGGGGGGGGCAATTGACCCCCCCCCCCCATGCCCTCCCCCTAAATGACGGGCCTGAGTTTCAGAACTTTCGACTCTGCCTCTGACTCTACTGAGTTACTTTGAAGGAAAACAACCGATTACGACTAGTAGAATTTTAAAGCCTTTGATTTTCGACTCCTACTCCTACTGCGCAACCTCCATCTTAACCTCATAAGGAGGTTTGAGATCACTGGTTTTTGTTATTGTCAATGCTAAGCTTGCCCATGAGACAATGGCTCATATAGTTTATTGCAAATATCACAAGTAAGGGAGGATCCAATAGGTTCTTAAATTGAATTCAAAACTTTCCACTTGATTCAATTCATCTATGTTAATATCATTAAATTTTGAATGATTTTTATGAGCTTTATAACGTGATCTTAGTTACACAAAATTAATATTGAAGCAACTGTTACAAGCTACTGAAGTCTCCTAACTAATACCGAAGCTTTACACGTTCTTACTATTTCAAAGCAAAGATAAAATCTATTTATAAGCCTTCTAAAGCAAAAGTACTCAAAAGTTTAAAGGTTGGATGAAACCAAATGGTAACACACAACTTATACTGACTTGTAAAAAAAAATCTCCGAATTTTTTTATATATATTTTTTAAACGAAACTAAAACACCTGCAGTTATAATTTGGCCTTTTATAAATCGTCATTTGGGTCATTTTGGTTGGTAAATTTCGTCTAACCCACTGATAAGCAACAAAGAGCTGAAAATAACATTGAGAATTACTGAAATCAAAATATTTTTTAACATACAATTTAGCTTGCTGAATTAAAAATTACATATTTCCAAAGGAACATATTCTGAAAGCTCTCACTTTTGACGTTCATTGCAAAAAATGTTTTACATTTGTTATCCTGATACATTCCCGAAAAAGGCGATATTTTAAACAAGTTTCATTGGAATTACTAATGAAATGTTTAAATTGTTAATGGCTTTCAGTCAAACAAAAAAAGAAAAACGCTAAGCAATGAAGAACTTCAAATTCTAAAATCCGCCCGTGGGAAAATATTGCTTTACAAAATTAAGTGCATTGATTATTTTGAATAATATAATTCATCTTCCGCATAGTTTTGAATTTCTATGTACCAGAAAAACATCTCATATTCAATCAAAGATTTAGGACAATTGTGTTTCAAAAAAAACGTTCGTTAACTTGAACCCGTTTAAGTTAAAACTCACTATAGAATTCCAACTTATAATTCTTCAGCCGAAGCAATCGATCATGTTTTACTACTTTTCCGCTTATCAAAACATTCGGATAAACACGCATTTTATCTTAAGATTCGTACAAGAGCCAACCGCATTAAAAGTTAAAAGGAATGCTTTCCATTAATAAAAAAAAAGGGCCTTATATCAAAAAAACCTTTTACAATTCTTTTGAGCTCAATTTATCAATATTTCTTTACATGTATGTAAGTCTTGTCGCAGAAGATATACGTGTTATTCTTGTGGCCTAAGTAGTATATTTGATTGAATGATTTCGTAACTTTGATGATACCACAGAAACGCAAAGGAAACTTGCTCTATTTCTGCTTTTAACTGAGATATGGAATTTGGAGCTGATATAAGCTCGAGATTGGGATAAAGGGAAATATAATTTCTATGTTTTGAAATTAGATCCTTCCCTATCTTTTAGATAAATGTGACAGAATATTTTGTGAATTTTGTCCAAGAATTACACTCCATGAGAGTAACTGGGCATTGATACAAAAATCATGTTGCGTTAGATTATGAATTTAATCAGCAACTTCTCAATATTAAAATTAAAGATTTTGAAACATTATCAACACCGAAAAAAGTAGACGAAGTTCAATTATACTGTGTTGAATTGCTGTATTTATAGTGATATTCGATTCAATTTATTGCAGTTATGGTTTAAAGCTGTCACAAAACCTTTCCCACATCCTTCGTGTTATAGCAGAGTATAGAAGAGTCACCAATTCTGGATTTTTATCACGAAAAATGAACCCATTTTTTTCAACTGAATAAACCACGACCTTTCTCACGAAGTATGATCCCAATGTCTTTTAAGCATTTTATCGAATGATAGACCAGCATCCTTAATGATTAATAATATCTATATCAACAAAGCAAATCCTGGAATACTATGAAGAGCGTATTATTCCTTATTTTAGTTTTCTCCGTACGAGTCGCAAACGTGGAATAATTACATGAATTTTTTTCTCGTTCCATTCAAAAGTCTTTTTCTTTCTTTCTTTTTTTTTTTTTGAACGTGCCATGTTTCAAACTAATTCGCATTCTAGTAAAAGTCTCGTGGTATTTACTGTGAACCGTTACTAAACATAGATTTACTCAGGCGTATAAGTCTCATAGTACAATACCTGAAGAAATGGGTCAAATACGTGAAAAGAATTCACCTATTGTAAGACACTAGTTACAAACATGTTAGCTGCAGAATTAATTTTGGTGTAACTATCAATAAGTTGCAACAGTAATGAGTAGTCTTGTGCTATTACTCGTATAATCGCGAAAAAACAATACGTTTTGCAACTTTTGCTAAAATCTTCACTTTATTCAATGTTTCCACAAAAAAAGAAAAAAAAATATCTCTTGTAAAATTTACATTGGATCTATTACTTTGCATAGGTATATGCATAGTGCACACAGGTGGATTTTTATTTATACGTCATATCGTTACAGCAGTTTAAAATAAACAATCACGTGCGTCACTGTAAACAAAAATCAGATCAGTCAGAACATCCAAATTTCATTAGTTTTTAGAAAATTATAAACGTATGATGTTAATAACCAACTACTACCCCGCAATTCATCAATTTCATAAGAGGAAAGGGCTGATATTGAAACCAGCAGGTAGCATCAATTAACGAACGGCACCAATATGACAACTCCAGTGAGGCTTGACTTGCAGTCAATCATAAGAGTTAATTTTTTTTTTTTTTTGCATTTTAAGTAGAAAATGAGAATTATTCAGTGGTTGAAAACGATTATTCCTATCATCTAAAAACCACTAACTTAAAAGGACTGGAAAATTCTCAGTTAAATAATGAATATAAAATTGTGTGACTGGAATTTACATCTTATTCTTCCAAGCCTTCCCTTACAAGGCAACGTGCTTTCTTCTTACTATTAAGCCTCTGGTGCATTATGCACCCTAAGATACAGTGAGAAAAAATGCTCTACATTTCCTCTCCTTGTCGTTTCGAAAGAAAATCGAAAATCACCTTATTTACGATTTTTTCAGCACCAAACTCTTTCATATACAGTCGATTAAAAACGCAGCCTCAAGCAGTATGTAGCATAGAAACAATCATTAATATCTAAGCTTGCAAAGCTGTTAATTTCTCCGGAAGTAGAGCGACAATATTTAAATCTTCTTCCTATCTGCTGCGTATTTACATAAGTCTCATAACTTATTCAGGAGGAAAACGATAGAAATCATGTAAAATCATTCGAGTTTAATATATTCCCCCGGTAATCGAAAGTTGATACCTGATCAGACTAGATTTCTCTTAATCTTCCTCCGTGGAGTGGACAATTCTAATTTGCCACTCATAAAGATCAGTCATTAGCAGAAGGAAATGGACCTACTCATGTCTGGAGCACGTGTCGCCCAGTTTCTTTAGGCGAAGAGACAGTAATCTCAATTAAAAGGATACACGAAAGTTGTCTAATTTGTTTGCCTTTTCGCCGAGACACAATGGCAGATTGCGAGACTGTCGTGACCTTTATAGAAGCTAGCCTTTCTGCAACCTGGTGAAGTCACCACATGCTGCTGGCGTCTGGTTTGTCTATCATAACTGTAGCATCCAATGCCACAAATTGCGAATTTGAAAAGAAATTAGTCAGATGTGCATATACCAACCTTTAATTAAGGCTGGAAAATGTTTTTAAGACTGAAATACTCACCAAAAACGTATTTTATGTTTCAGCCTTAAATCTGTATAGGAAGGGCAATTAAAATGAATTTTTGAATGAAACAAAGGTTGTAAAAGTTATTAGACGCATTTCTTAAGGCTATCGTGCTCTTGGCAGCCTTTACTGGAAGACAAAGAGAGGATTTGTTTCCTACTACAACTGCTTTGATAACTAGCAACGTACATTAAACTTGCGAAAACCTATCCCATATTTTTGTGATAATTTTTCTAAAAATTTTTCAAAATACGTTTTGCAACTCATAATATTTCATGCAAATTTATTGTTTATTTGAAATACATTTCTAATCGATAACGATGAATTGAAGTTAGTTTGAACTTTTACAAAGAGAAGAATGCTAATAATATTTACATATGGCCCATAATGAATTAGAATCTTCTACTCTAGAAAATTTCACTCTTAGTCAAAACTGTAACTTTATGCGTTTCAATGCCTTTTTATGTTCTTAAAGGTGTTTTTATGGTTTGGCTTAGTTTACCTTTATGATTTGTTATATCTTGTATATTCCATGAATATTTTTTCCTGAAAATTTATACATTTTTTTATTTACTCTAACAAAGGGCACATGCAGCCTTTAAAAATGGTTTTAAGATGAATATATTGACTAACAAAATTTCTAAATAATCAGAAAAATAATAAAGTTTTATTCAGCTATTACGTGTAAAAGTTTTTATTAAAATTTCGCTTCAGAAAAACATGTTATATGGGGATCAGGGTTGCCAGATTTAAGAACTGTGAATACGGGACAGGCTCTTGGGGGGGGGGGGGGTTGAGACGAAGTCTTAACGTCGAACTTTTACAACCTTGACTTTAATATTAAACGTTTCCCACAAATATAAATGAAGAAAAAAGTACACAATGATCATATGAAATAAAACTTCATATTTTACCATTGCATATTTATTTTTCGTCATGAATCTTAGTGGGAAAAGGTTTGACACTAATTATTGGGAAAATTCGTATTTCCTTGTTATTAACTCCCTTTTCCTGACGCAGGCCCGTCATTTCAAATTTCGCTGGGGGGAGGAAGAGGGGTCAAAATGTAAATTATACCAAACTTCAATGTCAATTATTATACCAAAAAAAAAAGTCCACGCCCACTTATATGTAAATGCATTAATTTCCCAAAACCAGGGGGGGAGGCCATTGACCATCCGCCCTGATGTCCCAAATAACGGGCCTGTCTTGGCGTGAAAGATATAATAGTCGCTTCTACTGATGACAAATGTTGAGTATGCACTTTTTCAAAAAGCTAAACAGACCAATGGGGAAATTGGAATGCAAAATAATTTAATGAGTCATTTGCCAAAATTTTGATTACAATTGAATATAATTAGAATTAAACCCTATTATTTGAACTCACTATAAGAAGTTAAAATAAAACAAATAAGAAAAAACAATATTCAATATCCTTCGATTAACTGTACAGTTTTTTGTCAATATTATAACATGATAACTATTCTTATACAATGTCAGATTTTTTTTTTTCATAATCATATTCGCTATTTGAATTTACTGCTGCAATAATTTTTTGTAAGTTTTGATGGTCTTTAGGTTGCCATAAAGCTCACTGTAATTTATGTTTCTATCGCTCATTGTAAAAATTACGTATCTTCATGTTTTTAAAGCGAGTATTTGTTTGCTAAATGGAATAACATTTAGTTACATCTTTTAGTATAAAAACGAAGCGAAGCAAATTTCAAAAGATTGAAATTGATTGATTCAAAAAAATCTAGTGACTAATAATAGCTGAACTCATACATTTCTTTAATTATTGAAATATTGAAAAGGTTTTTTTATACAATAAAACATAGTAAAATCATTTACAAGATACACTAATTTTACAACGAACGTTTGCTGAACTGTTTGTCACAATAATTTCTGTTCTTAATGAATAGAACACTAATATTACTTCAGAACAGGAAAATATTATAATTCAATCAATTTTCTTATCACCCTATTTCACATTTTTTGTTTTATTTTTTCAAAAAATAATGTCTCCTTTTGTAAAATGCTGCTTCTAGCCAGAATACGGGACTTTGGCTGTCCCTTATCAAGGTTCCCCGGGACGCGGGACAATATTTCAAAAAACGGGACTGTCCTTTGAAATCCGGGACGTCGGGCAACCCTGATGGGGATGCCTCTGTGGGGAATTTTAACTTATCCTTCTTATGGCAACTAACACTCTTCTTCTAACCTTGCTTCAAAAGGTACTACTGATTGGTGAGTGCCATCGTTCTGTTTAGTACTCTAGTCGTTCAATGCCAATTCCGCTAATTCTTTGCCATCTGTTGGCCTGAAACATGTTTGAACTTTGAAAAGTCTTTCGAAAACGCGTTTCTAAAGTACACCAAGAAAAAAGATAAAATATTGTCCCAGTTGTATTTTGTTAATATAAAAATGTTAATAATTGTGATAATAACAGGATGAAATAATTATTAAATAAACAAACATCAGAAGCGTAGAAATATATAGGTCACCACAAAGGCCAAATTTCTTCTAATTAGAGGTATTTCATGTCATCTGAAACATTTTGCTCTATTTTTAAACACAAACGTTCCTCTGAACTCGTATCTGAATAGTGCCCAGCTGATCGGAGCTTGGGGATTCGTCATATTGATCGTTTTTCGTCAAATACGGAACTTATTGAGGTAATTTTTTTTAATCATAATAAGCTATAACTTAAACTAATTTATAAAACTAAACTTGTAAATAATTAACTCCTTCAGTAAGAGTACTTACGTAATTGTATAACTGGTTTATACTTAGCAACAATTAATGATGTCCTCTGCGAAAGTATTGACACTTGAATAACATATGAGTACTTGAAGGCAAATTTCTGTTATTTTGTCCAAATTACGTATACTGATCATTTGTTTAGTTTAATTCACCTGAAATCCTAACAGTCTTAGAAATACCGTATTTTTATAACCTTAGTACACGTTTCCAGTAATAAAAAACAATTTTGCCAGGATTTTATAAATGCTGTGTATAACCAAGGCTACACTAGATAGCGTTTTATACAGGCTTCTTCATTTGATCAAAATCCTTGGGATAAAAACGGACGTCCTTTTCCAGCGACATCTATCGAATTTTATGGTAACTAACATTTCTACAAATCAAATAATAAAAGACAAAATTAAAAGTTAATTTGTTGGCGACCATTTTACAATTTGGCATTCAATTCTATTTTAGTGTATTTTAACGTTATTTAATAGCTCGTTCGATTTGTTGGTTTATTCTGCATTTTAACGGCTTATTTTAATTAGTTAGCGAATTATTTTTCATTTTAATTGATTCGAATTATTAATTAACTGTGAAACGACACTGGCACCGCAGAGCGATAAATGGCGATTTTGGAACGATAGTTCCATCAAAACTTTTGATTAGTTTAGATGGTCAAATTAATTTATTTGGCGATTTTTTTACATTTTAATGGAAGTTCTCCGTAAAGCTTTTGAGAATATTTCAATAACCGAGATCTTTGGTAGTATGTACGTTTCAGTTATAGGTACGTTTTTTAACTTGGCGATGTATTTTCTTACCACCTAAGCGAAGATTAAAATTTTAAGCTTGCATCGTCTTCTTTTCTCTTATTTTGCATTTTAATTTAAATTTCAATGATAATAATGGCTCGATATATTTATTAAACTTGTTATGTTACATGCTAATGGAGCTTTTGAAGTTGATTTGGCGAGTTTTTTAATAAGAATTCTCACATTATTTCGCAGCTTTTTTTCAGTTGGCCCATTATTTTACTTTCAAGTATTAAACTTATGTGTGAAATTAGAAACAAAAAAGGGAAGATTTCGGTGATTGGAAGTCTGGTTATCTTTCACTATTGGCGTTAAATCTTTGTGTCCAATTTATGAGCGAGGGAAATATACTTCCTTCGCAAACATAAACTGAAGAGCAACAAAATAAAGTAATTATCGCCAAAAATTTGGCAAACACAGCAGATTCCCAATTATCGTAATATTATTAATGTGTGAAATTTAACATAAAAAGAACATTACCTTTTAATGTTGTGTAAATGAAAACAAAATTTTACAGTTGGTCGTCGTAATATTGTAGTTTTGTTTATTTTTTTCGTACTTGTATTGCTCTTTAGTACCAAACGATTATATATGCTCATTTCGTTTTTACTAAAGAAATTAATATGTTTTGTTGTCAATCGTCTTTCCGTTGAACACCATCGCTTCATTAGTGCACATTTCATTCTGGGGCATCAAAATGAAATGTCTCTACGAATAGATTCGCCATTTATCGCTATGATGGGTCAACGCTATCAAAATGAACATCTGAGCTTTTGCGTAGCAATTAAGATCGTGTGAGCAACAGTAATGAAACAAAATAGTAAATAGAACAATATTATTTCATTGCTACATTTTTATTTATCGGCTGCGAAGAAAAGCGTATATTTTATTAATGCAGAGATGTCAAAATTGAACGCCATTGCTATATGTTGCTAATTCGAAGAAAGTAAACAATGAATGAATGTCGTATGACTGAATCATGAGTTGCGACCAACTTTACCTGAAAAGGGAATTTGTTTCCCCTGAAAAGCAGTACTAAGAGGGCCTTCGGCATCAATTTACTCTGTACTCCACTTCAGTTAACTACATCAATATTTTTTAACCCTAAAAGATAGGATAAACGTCACTTTTTACAGCGGAAACAACATGCTAATAAATGTAAACAAACATTTGGGAGGTCGTTGTTCAGCGCTCTCTAGCGGGCAAATCTTTACCATTGATGTTTTGAGTAATGAAGAAGCCTGTATTAAACGCTATCTAGTGTAGCCTTGGTATAACAATCAGTAAACAAAATGAGAAAACAATCATCTTTCCAACAGTAATCTTAAAAAAATAATTAATAAAATAAAAAATAAAGATAAATATTAACCCTTGAAAAAGTAATTTTTCATAGTAAAAATAAAAATACAGCTTTTGCTATGTAAAACAAATTTTTTAACCTGAGCAATATTTCTAAGCCTTAAGCAATATTCTCCTTTCTGTTAAAAGAAAAGAAATGCAGCTACTTGCTAAGAACTGTAAAATGATCAAAAAACAGATGATGGATGCAGTTGCTCTTTCTAAACTTTATTACTAAGAACAAAATGTTTAAATTTCTATTTCCGATAAAAACGGAAGCTCCTTAAAGCCTTGAACAACTATATGCAGATATTAGAATTTATTTTAGGCTATAAAAATGATTTGTATGCTTTCTAAACCAAACTATATAATGAAAATCCATGATTAAACATAGATCAAGAAGTCAATATTAATATATTCTTTCAACATTAATTTCGGTTTTTTCCCCTCTCTTCCTCCAGAAAGTTCTAGATGTTTCTCATTATCCTCAACATCCTATGTTAAGACATCAGTTCTTTGACCTTCTTTTATAAGCAACAAAAAATCTTCGAGAAAGTTCCACCCCCCCACCCCCCACCCCCCTCCCCCGATACAAAAGTTTTCCGTAGAATTTAACGTTTTTTAATTACGGTAATTATACACGAACCTTCTTATTCCGTTGCACTCCTGAGGCGAAAGTTTTTCATCTTCAATTTCAATTTCCTTCTAAAGTCGTACTTCCACATCCTGGTAATTTGTCTTCCATTTCATTAGGTACCCAAGAATCAGTACCGTCAATCATCCCGTGATGGATCATGGATTTATATTCAATTATTGTCATGACCTCAAATTTCTTTTTTTTTTTTTTTCAACTTGTAAGAAAAATAGTCCGCAAATTTTCCGTGACGTTGCATTGATAGTTAATATGATACTAAAATTTTCGAATGGCCGTATTTTGCAAAAGTAAATTATTTCTCTCTATTTAATGGGGTTTATTGAAAAAAAATGAAAACATAATTGCTTGCTGTTGCTTTGTAAGACGAAAAAACACTTTTGTTCCTGCGCAATAACTTGTAAATGATATTATAAACTCTTTATAAATTCGATAAATTTACTGTTGAAGTACAATTGAGAGCTTTAAAATTTCCCATTCAGACAGAGTTACTTATGCATGCCACTGAAAACAACTTGTTTCATTCAATATGTTTATAATTTACTAAATCAAAGCACTGATGCTTAGTAAAATTCCATTAAGTATGGAATTCAAATTAAAATTCCTTCTTGATTGAAGTCAGAAATAAAAAATATTAATGTTGCTTTGTTTGTGAGCAATTTGTTAATGTGTACACTTTATATCAGTATGTTGCATTACATTATTACCTGAGGCATTGAATGGAATACTAAATTCCATATAATGCAGATACCATTCATTTATTTGAACTCGTGAATGAATTATAAGATAAATAGGTTTAAAAAACAGCAATTTATTTTGTCTTCTGGGTCTTAAACTACTAATTGATTCGAATAAAAAAAAACAGGTCTATAATTCAAAAGTTACTTTATTTGAACTTCACTCAAAAGTTTTGCCTTGAACAAGACAAACAGAATAAAAATTCAAATACAAATAAAGCAAATTAATTTATGCAGTATATAATAACATTTGAAAGGTCCTTTTATTTTTCTTAAATTAACTGGGACTCCGACATGATGTTAGTTTGGTACTTTAAAAAGGGAAAATTTGCACTACAGATAAAACGTTATGCTTTCCTGTCTGAAAGTTTCTTTCATTTCTTTTCGCAGTCACTTACAATAATCAATTAATGACTTTAAAATTTTTAAAATTATAAATAAAAAAATCGCAAACGATTTTTACTTTTAATCCAATACAGGAGTAAGAAAAATAATAATAATAAAATGATAATGGATGCGGACACTAATGTGCTAATATAAGTAAATCAAGAATATTCAACCTGCCAACCTAAAGAAGCAAAGAACAAAATAAATGATGAATCGATGTTTTTGGTATTCATGACATGTCATTGGGTACATTTAAAAAGCATTATGCACTTAAACTATGCTTTACTATTAGCTTTACGGTCGTTGGCTTGTTTTGTGACATAAACATGGATACAGCTGCCAGTTATTTTGTAATTGTCTCCATTTTAACTTTAAAATATGCAAGACTGAAATTTTAAAGTATGCCAATGATTGGTACTTTAGTGTGTTTGGCGCGAGAGCCTAAACGATCAAGACGGTGCGTATTTTTGGACGACAAAACGAAATATAGGACTCAAAATCTGAAAAATTCTGGAAAAAGGATCCTCAAATGTCTTTTGTAGCAATAAATAAAATTCAAGAGAATTATTATAATTATGACGTAAATTTGTATACAACTTATACATTTTCTGCTTTTTCTGTAAATAATAAATACTCTCTAAATACTATTTTTATTCTTAGTTACTTAATTAACTATTTGAATGCAGAGATACGTAATACCAAAATACTTCCAAAAAATATATATATATATATTCACAAACCCTACCCGGAATGAAAATGTGATCTGGATCATGTGGTAAATGCAAGCGCACTCCAACTTTAAAATTTGATAAATACTTTTGTGCAGAAAAGCCAATTTTGGTTTTTCAACGTTTTATCACACAAAAAGCAAATTACAGCAGACATGTGAATCGGAGACAAGAGAAGCCCATTTCTCTATGCAATGAAACGTGCATTTTAAAATGAAAAATGAAGCTCGAAAAGGGTTCGTTACATCTTTTCAATCTTCTCAAGTGCCACTAGGGACCAAAGAAAATGCAACTTTAATAAACATGTATACTACACTGCAACGTTTCTTGACAGCAACATCGTGACGTCAGCGTGACGTTTGCGTGACGTTAACCTATGAAAAACGAGCTAGATAAAACGTCACAGCCGACTTGGCGAATTAGAGGAGATCCAGGCCCAGAGACGTCATTTCAACTTTTTCCAGGGGGGGGGGGCAAAGGGTCCAAACTAGGGATAGACTGGATATCCGGTATTTGGCCTATCCGACTGATTTTTAAATGTACGGTATCCGGTGATATCCGATTCGGCTGACCACTCAGGATACGGATATCCGGCAATTTTTGCAGGATATCCGGTAGAATATCCGGTATTGATGTGGGGGATATCCGGAATTTATCTAAGGGTTATCCGGTATGATGTGAGGACCCTATTGAAAGTTTTCTTTTGCGAAAATCCCAGTTAAAAATTTCATCATTTGATAAACCTTTTAGATGATGTAATTACCTTTCATGTTTCCTTTACCAATGTTTCCTTCTAAAACAAAAATTTCATGTTATACCTCCCACTTTGTACTGGACGTGGAAGCATTCTATATACTGGACTTTTCACGATTTCCAGATAAAATATAATTGTCTTTAGCTTTTTAAAAATATTTTAGTTACAATCTTTTGAAAAAAAAAAAAAGTTACAAACCATCAAGGACTAATGTGCGACAAAAGGGTGGGAAAAACTTAGGCTCATATCGTTAGCTCAAAACAATAATCGCCGCAGCTTTTAATATAAATTCTCAAATTAATCTATTTATTGAATTCTTTTATTTTTAGATTTTGTAATTTTAACAAAAAATGCATTCCATTAACACCAAATGATGTTGTAATAGGATATTTTTTACTTTGCCTTCATTATATGGCTTTATTATAATAGAAAATCACATACAATAAATAAACTATCCAACATTAGCTAAATTGTTCAAATCTGTTCCCAGGAATCATCACAAGTTAGCCATGTTTTTTTCTTCTCTTCTCTCTCTCTCTCTCTCTCTTTTTTTTTTTTTTTTTTTTTTTTTTTTTTTTTTTAAAGAGTTTGAATGTGAGAAAAGAAACTTTGAATCTTGTTTTTTCCGTTCTTTCTTTTTTTGTAATCCCTTATTTCATAAAAGATGTTTTTCTGGTGTTAAAATCTGTTCACGTCTATCACGCTACTCTGTTACTCCTCGAGAACATGTTGAGCATGACCCTTAATAATATTCAATCAAGTCTCAATGACTTAAAGCATTATAAACTCAAATATACCTTTATGTTTGTTTTCATTCAATCCAAAATTCTTGAAAAGAGGATAGGAACTGCTTATAACTCGAACTACCAATAACTCTAAGCTTTTAGCTGGTCCCTTGGGACTTCGAGTTATCGAAACTTGACTGTATTTAAAATGTTAATTTGCATCTTAAGAAAGTTAATCTTTATTTTTTGGAATTTAAGTAAAATTTTCAGTTAATTATTTCAAAAATATAAGTTTATTAATTTATGTTTTTAGTGGACATTTTTAGAATATTTTTTGATAATAATAATAATATATGGGTCATTTCAGCGAAAATGGTCCAAATCAGTCCCGATACTTCAGAATTTTGATAATCAATTTTAATATTTACCACCAATTTATTGTATTTTTTTATTTGTTATCCATTTAATTGTGTGATATCAAGTGTTACTTATTTGGGCATAAGGCATTTATAAAGGACTCAAAAAGAAAAAAAATCGTCAGAAGAAGGAAAAAATGACATTCCAGCTTCAACTTGCTAGGACTTAAAATGCAATTTAAGATTAAGCTGAAATGCAACAACAAAATAGCACTGCACAGCACAAAAAAAAAAAAAAAAATGCTTCTGATACCCTTTCTTCTGCTTTTTATAAATGTAAAAAAAAATCTTCGGAAAACACTTATTTATCTTCGTCCCTAGATTTTTTATACTCTGAGTTGTTTACTGTTACCAGCCTTTCAGAAATAAAATAAACAATTACATTCAATATGATAGTTTTTTTAAGAAGCGTAAGTAGAATATCTTTTGTGATTACTTAGCTACATTGAGCTATATAGTCAGCAACTAAGATGAGCCTAATTCTTTTCTGATGATAGTTAATTTGAACTGCTGAATGTCCACTTTGTAACAGTTGCATTAATGGTGAAAAAAAAATTTCTTAAAATTGCAGACAATAAGTTTTAGGATGTTAAGTTATTTTATAATTGTTCTATAGTTACCTTTTCTTTACGATTAGAAAGATATTTTTAAACCCCAATTTTTCCTCTCTGTTAGTGTTACACAAAGTGGTCAAAATATTCAAAACCCCTTCATGAATGACTCACATACAAGCCATTTATACATTATGCACAAATAAATAGAGAATATTTTTTAAAACGTTGGCGGAAATAATTTAATTTGATAAACTGAACTCGACAATTTCAAACATGATATGTACCATTTTCGTTGGAATTACTCATACTTACGTACATTATATATATATATATATATATATATATAAATGTTAATTTGGATCTAAGAATTTATCTTTATTTTCTCGAAATTAAGTTAAATTTCAAGGTTATTAGTTTTGAATTAGTTTATTATTTACTTTTTTTTAACGCACTGGTCCTGTTTTAATGTTTTCTTAACTTGCATGTAAAAAAATATATGGCGTATTATTCTTTAAAAAAATTTTAAGGCAAAATTTTTTTTTATATTATTGCAAAATTGGAAACAAGAAACTGTTACTTTGTAATGAAATTTAAATTCATATAACTCTAATACTGTATGCATTATTTTGAAAAAAAAAAACCGTTTACTAAGCTTAGTTTTTTTTTTTCTTTTTGTAAATCAACTATCATGTACATGATATTGATGAAATATTTAATGACCATCATTTATGCAGAAACTTATTGAAATGATAGCTGAAACAAAAAAGCTTTAAGTTAAAGCGAAAAGTAACTAAAAGTTTAAACTATGAGTACATACAGAAATATTTTTGTATCAATTTTTATAAGTTTACCTCTTTTAAAGAAAAAATGTAGAAATAAAACACAATATGCTAGTGTTTCATTTCAAATGTAGCGCTACTCATGTACAATAAAATATAGAGGCTTTAAAAATTATATTTCAATGTATTTAACACGTTCTTAAAGAAATGATGCGTGGAACAACTTTGATTTATTGTATTGAAGCTGCACTACACAAAAATAAGTGAACATGCTCTTTAACTGTAATGCTGGATATCCGGTATCCGGTAGGTGATGATCCACCGGATATCCGACATCCGACAAAATCACTATCCGGTCCATCCCTAGTCCAAACACAATGCAATTTCACCGGAAAACATCAAAAACCACGCCCACTTATATGTAAATACATTGATTTCTCAAAGCCAGGGGGGGCAATTGACCCCCCCCCCTAAATGACGGGCCTGGAGGAAATGCAGGCTCAGAAAAAAATGACTGACTGGGCAGACGATTTTTTGTTTATTTATTCATTTTTTTTTGTTTAATTTATTATTATTATTTTTATTTATGTTTTTTTTTTTGAGGACGATCTTTTTTTGTTTACAAATATGTTTTATTCACGAGAGCATTTTCTTCTTTATTTATATTTAACAGCTGGCAACGGATTTAAAATAAAATTCGAGACATTTTATTAACGAACGAGGGTTTTTTTCTTTCTTTTGATAAAATATGTTTTGATGTTCTTAGTACTTTTGTTTTATTTATTAATTTTTTTCTTTTGAAAACGATTGTGAAATTTTTCTGCGGAAGAACTGTAACAGTTACATTCTTTAAAAGGTACGACAAAACTTTATTTACTCGTTTATTTACTTTTTACGTGTTCATTTCATCTGATGAGAGGGGTATATTTGCTTTTAGAAATCAGCTTCAAGTGCTATAAAGGTATGTTTGACATAATTTTCAGTTTCAGATATTCAATAGAATATTGATTAGATGCTAGAATGCCGATGTCGATGTACGGGAAAGTAGGCTCGTTTAGTTCTTGACAGAACTTCTTGTTTCCCACTCATACAGTTTGAAATCCTAAGTTAAGAAAGAAAACAAAAAATTTATTTTTGAAAATATGTAGTTAGCTGGCTTAGGCTCAGGCCCGTCATTAAGGGGGGTAGGGGGTCATTTCCCCCCCCCCCCTGACTTTGAGAAATCAATGTATTTACATATAAGTGGGCGTGGTTTTTGTAGTTTTCTGGTGAAATTGTATTGTGTTTTTACCCTTTGCCCCCCCACCCCCTGGAAAAACTTGAAATGACGTCCCTATTTAAGCTCTAAATCATTTGCAGCCTAAACCAACTAATGGAGAGATTGAGCTTATGCCAGCAAATAGAAGCTCGTACACTCTCCGAAATGAACTGCTCGCTTTCGAGGATTTTTCAATCGAAAGACCAATTTTGCTATTTTACATGGTACCTTTCTTTTTTTGCCGACGATTCTCTTCTCAGTAATTCATACCTAAATCGCACAAAATTTTCGTCAATTTCGCAAAAAGTTTACTTCTTAGCATTTTTCACATACCATTTCGTCAAATTTGACAAAAATTTGGTGACATTCGATCATACGTTGCTGAGAATTTGCACCTATAAGGGTACAAATGCTGATCAAATTATGGACTGATATCATATTTCTAAACTGACATTTCAATTTGTTCTTGAACATGAATTTTCTAAAGTAAAAAAATAACAATGCTTATGGGTCATTCCACGTCAAGTGATCCAAAATCTGAGAAAATTTTTACCTTACATTTTTGTATTTCTTTCTTTTTTGGCTCATCAATTGTACCCTTTGAGGTTATTAAAAGTCTCAATTTTTAGGTTTTTATCTCTATTATTTTTTCATTTATGAGACTTTGAACTTTGGAAAAACCCTCGTTTTTCCATGGATAAGGGAAGATAAAAGGGACCATAACTCGGCACCAAATATAGATAGAACGATTTGGTAAATGGCATTTTAAAGTACGTTATTTGCCGCTTAATCTGATATGCAACATGACCAATTTGATAAAAATTTTCTTTTTCAAAAAATGAAATTTAAATTTCAAATTTAAATTTCTCAAAAAACATGTAATGACTTTTTTTCAAAAAATTCTCAAAAATTCTTGTGTATTTTATCTATGTTTGTACAAATTTTAAGATTGGGATCTCAATGGGATCATATTTTTTTGAATTTTTGCATAAAACTGTATAGGAAAAAAAATGACATTTTTTAGATTCTATTTACTTAAATATTAAGTTGTCTGGCTTGTGATGGTCTAAAAAGTAGTAAATAGACATGAATATGTTTAAAGTGAGCTGGCATGAGCTTATAGATTTGTCAGGTTCATCCCCCCTTCCCTCCCCCGCACAACCACTCTTTTTTTTTTCAAAACTGTTCAAAATGTTTTAAAAAGAAACTCTTTGATACAAAATGAATAGTAAACTTATTTAAAGTTGGTAAATGGGTTCCCTTATAACTAGACGAAGTATCCCCCTCCCCACCCAAATATACCATTCACACTATACTAATATGACGTCCAACCTGGGAATTGAATTGAGGATTCTTTTCACCCTAGGTATATATATATTGTTTTTCAGACGAAGTGTTTCTTTTCGTTCCGAACTTCAAAGTGTACTTCCATTCAATATCTGTAATTTAACTTTATGATTCATTTCATCTCCTACCACTGCACCAATCTTCAATTTTGAAGGGAGGAAATCATTGGGTCGCCCCAAGATCATAGCTAACAGCAAAATAGCACTGTTTCTCCTTGTTCTCATCGTTTTTTCTATTCTTTTTGCACAAAACTGAAAATAAATCAAAATATCAGATCATATGTCTGTGTCCCCATAACTATCTTCCCACATTATGTAGTGTGCAGCTGTTATTTAATTTTTTTAATTGTTTGTGTTCTTTTTCATTTTGTTGTAAAGGAAAGTAATGCAGCAAGATATATCTATATACATATATTAAACAAACACTGCTTTTTTGATCATAACCTCTCATGTTGTTTAACTTCTGTACCCCCCCCCCCTCCCTTTTCCTACTTTCCCGCTCCAAACTTTAATTTTTTTATCATCCCGTCTAACCCCATTTCAAAGCCTCAGTCTCTACTGTTGTCTGGTAGTGTTTCAGTTTGTTCTGTTTGTTACTCTTTCCTATTAGCTCATGAGCTTTGTCCAAGAAGAGAAAGGAAAGCAGTGATGGGGACTGGTCTATAACCTGATACTTTGATTTATTTTCAGTTTTGTGTGAAAATAATAAATCTAGGGGCGAACAGTTTCTTTTCTTCCTCCAAAATTGAAGATTGGTGCTGGAGGAGGGGATGAAATGAATCATAAGTTTAAATTCAGATGTTGAATGGAAGTACTCTTTGTGAAGGTCGGATTGAAAAAAGAAACATTTCGTCTGAAAAACAATATATACCTAGAGGGAAAATAATCCTCAAATCAATCCCCAGTTGAGACATCATATTAGTATAGCGTTAATGGTATATTTGGGTGGGAGAAGGGTTTTACTTTGCCTTATTATAAGGAAACCCATTTACCAACTTTAAATAAGTTTACTGTTCATTTTGTATCAAAAAGGTTTTTTTTAGCATTTGAAACAGTTTGGGGGAAAAAATGGTGGGTCCGGAAGGAAGGGAGGGGGAGCTTTCCAATTTACAAGTTAATGCTAGCTCACTTACCTAGAGAAAAAAAATCAATTCAATCCCCAGGTTAGATGTCATAATAGTACAGCGTTAATGGTATATGGGGATACTTCGTTTAGTTATAAGGAAACCCATTTACCAACTTTAAATAAGTTTACTATTCATTTTGTATCAAAGAGTTTTTTTTAAACATTTTGAACAGTTTTGAATTAAAAAAGAGTGGTTTTGCGGGGGAGAAAGGGGTGAGGGTGTGAACCTGACAAATCTATAAGCTCATGCCAGCTTATTTTAAACATGATTATGTTTGTTTACTACTTTTTAGACCATCACAAGCAAGATAACTTAGTATTTAAATAAATAGAATCTAAAAAATATCATTTTTTTCCTATGCAGTTTTATTCAAAAATTAAAAAAAATATGATCCCATTGAGATCCCAATCTAAAAATTTGTACAAACATAGATAAAATACACAAGAATTTTTGAGAATTTTTTGAAAAAAATTCATTATATGTTTTTTGAGAAATTTAAATTTGAAATTTAAATTTCATTTTTTGAAAAAGAAAACTTTTATCAAATTGGTCATGTTGCATATCAGATTAAGCGACAAATAACGTAAAAATGTCATTTACCAAATTGTTCGATCTATATTTGATGCCGAGTTATGGTCCCTTTTATGTTCCCTTATCAATGGAAAACGAGGGTTTTTCCAAAGTTCAAAGTCTCATAAATGAGAAACTAATAGAGATAAAAATCTAAAAATTGAGACTTTTGATTACCTCAAGGGGTACAATTGATGAGGCAAAAAAGAAAGAAATACAAAAATGTTGGATCACTTGACATGGAATGACCCTTATGTATTTTTTAAGCCATATGTATTAGGGTGGGTCGAAAAAAGCTTTTTGTTTCCTGATCAATTTCTAATAGCACAGAAAACTTGCCCATGGGCATCCTAATAACGGGAAAAATAATAACAAAAATAATTAATTACTTTTGTAATCGCGCAAGAGCTCTAAAGTTTAGAAAAAAAGAGAAATTTCTGTCATTTTTAAAAATGAATATTTTTTTCAAAAAATATTTTTTTTAAATTTCTAATAGTGCGGAAAACTTGCGAATGGGTATTATAATAACGGGAAAAATAATGAAAATAATATTTAGTTACTTTTGTAAAAGTGCAAGAGCTCTAAAGTTTAGAAAAAAAGAGAAAAATCCGTAATTTTTAGAGATGAATTTTTTTTTTTAAAAATATCTTTTTTTATTTCTAATAGTGCGGAAAACTTGTGCCAGGGCTTCCTAATAACAGCAAAAATAATTTTAAAAATAATTAATTATTTTTGAAACCACGCAGAAGGTCTAAAATTTCGAGAAAAAAGAGAGAAATCTGTAATTCTTAAAAATATATACTTATTTAAAAAAATAGTTTTTTATATTTAATAGTATAAAAACTACTTTTGTAGTTAGAAATTGGTTTAAAAAAACTTGGGGTACATTGCCGTTCGTTTGAATTTGCACAAAAACCCTAAAAATCCTTTTCTTTTTTTTTTTTTGAAAAAATCACATATCGCAGCTTATTGCACATTTTAGCATGTTTTTTACAGATTCTAAAATAATACTAAATCAAGTCCCACCCACATCCTACCCAATCAACCAACCATTTTGGGTGTGCTTACTTACACCCTTTGAATTCCGACTTTGAATCAATTTTTTGCATTAAAGATCTTTATTTTAAGGTTGTCTTAATAAAACCCTCTCGGTTTTCATTCCCGTAAACTTTAGCAACAGCCTTTGTAACTAGTTTTACACACCTCTCCACTGACTGAGTGTGTCAGGGAAATTTCAAGTAATCAAACTCTGGAAGGGTTTTTTCTTTCAATAGGGTTGAAATATTATCTGTAGACATATTTGACAGAAGGGGTGGAGGTGTCAGCTTACAATTTGTCCAATAAATTAGTTCAGGATAGTCAGCGGCTTCAAAGTTAATTGAAGAAAGCTTGAAAGCTCTAATGTGGCCCACTACTGGAGGCTCATTTTTGGCTTTCAGTATCTTCCTGTAGCCTAACTCTCTAATGTGCTATCTGTTATCTATTATCATCGCCAGCATGAGAATCTCTAAATGCCAGAAGAAAGAGTTTCTCTGAATGACTGGATCGATTTTTTTTAACGTTTTCCGGAAAATGTCTGGTTATTTGAATGATCTTTAATACGTGCTTCGGACCATCTTTCACAGTGTTGTGTACTTTAATATTGAACCAAACAGGAGCGTAGGTCTTTACAATGTAATTTGCAAGGATCTTCATTTCACTTGTCGGACTTATTTGGGACACATAAAGTCTTAACACCCGGTTTGCACAAGTTAACCATCTGGAATGGCTGAGGGGTCCAGGATTTTTAGCTGCTAATTCTGGATCACAGCTTCCTGTGCTGACTGCTTGAACAATGTCTAAAATATATTTCTAATCTTTACTGAGGTCAGTTTTATTTATTGTGATGGTAATACATTCATGCATAGAAAGTTTTTCTCTTTTTTCTTCTCTTTTAGCCAGTTTAACTGTCTCTTTTCTATCCAACGTTTTTCCCGTTATTAGGATGCCCATGCGCAAGTTTTCCGCACTATTAAAAATTGAAAAAAGTATTTAAAAAAAAATATTCATCTTTAAAAATGACAGATTTTTCTCTTTTTTTATAAACTTTAGAACTCTTGCGTGATTACAAAAGTAATTAATTATTTTTTTAATTATTTTTCCCGTTATTAGGATGCCCATGCGCAAGTTTTTCGCACTATTAGAAATTTAAAAAATATTTTTTGAAAAAAATATTCATCTTTAAAAATGACAGATTTTTCTCTTTTTTTCTTAACTTTAGAGCTCTTGCACGATTACAAAAGTAATTAATTATTTTTTTAATTATTTTTCCCGTTATTAGGATGCCCATGGGCAAGTTTTCCGTGCTATTAGAAATTGATCAGAAAAAAAAAGCTTTTTTCGACCCACCCTAATATGTATGCTACATGGCCATTAAGCACGTGTCGTGCAAACGGGTCGTGTCGAATTGACTTGTAGTTTTGTTCTTGCCTTCAAGTGCAAAACCGCAGTTGTGCCTGCTTTGCTTCACTAGGATTAAACTTTAAAAAACATAACTAACTATGAAGTTGACCAAAAAAAGAAACCAATTAAAACGGTTCAGAATTAATCTGGTTCAAAGGTTGGGAGGCAGTACTAAAAGTATAAAATATTTTAAATTTGAAATTATAGAACGATAAAGTACGAAGGAGAGATGTTTGTAAAATTAAAAGAGTGAAATAGTCATGACTAACGTTTCATGCGCTCTGCTTAAAATGTCGAGCTTAACTAAACCACATTTTAGAGTCAACTGCTGAGTCCAACAAGATTAAATTGCTTTTAGGAAACATGATGAGATGATGAATCCTTTCCAGATATTGCAAATTACAGCACGCGCACACAGGTTAGCGAAAAACTAATGAAATTTAAAGAGTGTCGGAAGAAATGGATTTTTTTTTTTTTTTTTTTTTGCATTAACAGCGACAAGGATAATCAAAACATAAAATACCACTGCTTTCTGCACAATTGTGCCTAAATCCTTTCAGAGTTTTGAGTAAGAACTGCAAACGCTACAAATATTCGTGTAAATTTTGTTATTATAGAGAAGACATATCAAAATTTTATAAAGCAAAACTGGAAAATAATGACGAAGAGAAATACGACAAAAGATAATTTAAAGAATCTTAATTAAAACCATCACGATAAACTTGATTTTGAGGAATATTTTGATGTCTCTAAAATTATGGCAATATTAACGTAAATTTTAGAACATGATGTTCTATAGTTAAAGCAAGTAGTAATGGAGAAGAACCCATCATCTTACAAGAAATTTCTTCATTTTGTTTTTCAATATTTCTCTATCTCTACTAATAATAAAGCTGAAGGTGGTTCTATCTGTCCTTCTTTCTTTCTGTCTGTCTGTCTGTTACGCGCGTAGCGCCAAAACCGTTCGGTCGATTTTCATGCCACTTGGCACAAAATTAGTTTGTAGCATGTAGTTTTGCACCTCGAAGCGATTTTTCGAACATTCCATTTCGTTCTTTTTCTATTCGAATTCTTAGAGAAAATTCGATAAAATAGGGAAGAAATATTCCATACACATTTTCAAGTCTTATGTCATTCGAAAGCTTGAAATTTTCTGCACAAAATGACGTTTTTTCGAAGTTTCTACGATCATTAGGAGAGCTGTAACAATTGTTTTTAGAATCCCGAAATTCAAGGCTTACCTTCAGTAAAGCAAGCCAAACGATTCTAAAATGGCTTTGCTCGCGAATAAAATTTGTTTGAAAATAGAGATGAAATGAATTATTTTATCAACGGAAATCAACTTTTCATGTTGTTACCATGGTTACGTTTTTATTTCGTTCTTTTTCCCTTAATAATTTTAAAAATGTATTTGTTTTTGTAACAATCCAAACTCCAAGCCTTATTAAAATTAGGCAAATGAAATATTAAAAACCGTGATAAGATGGCACCTGTCAATCAAATGAGAAATCGAGTCCTTTCCTTAAAATACAGGATACCATTCTAAATTTATCGTCTGCAAAACATATTTTACTTCATTATTAATTTATTTCAATATAAATTGCAGCAAATGGCTTGAGTGAACGAATTTAGCTTTTAATTTATCGTTTGCTGGTTGATCTTTGTCGATGTTTATTGTTTTTATTATCATTGTGAAGAATAATGCACGAAATTTCTATGATTAATACTTAAAATTTTTAGGATCAGTTGAGTTTAAAAGAAAAAATTGTTCCAAATATACTTTTGCAATGTGATTATTTATTGTTGGACTGTAATTTGCAGCAATAATTGCATTTAATAAATAATGAAAGACAATATTAAAAATTATTTTTTTGGCGACTTTTTTACAATTTGGCATTCAATTCTATTTCAGTATATTTACTTCTATCTTATTGCGATATTGCAACGTTCTTTCTAAAGTATGTCATTTCGGAAAATGTATTATTTTGTTTTTGAAGTTAGGAAAGAAAACTTTCTTCTTCTTTGGTAAGATTTCTGTTGGTTTCTGTGAGCAACAAAATTTTTCTTATTTTTTCTTTTGGCTTATTTTTGTGCACCTATCTTTGGGGTTGCATTCGAATGTCCCCAAGGGGGTGATTTACCCCTTTTATGGGGTAATCAGGGCTTTCAATGCAGACCAAAGTGATATGAATTGGCGCGACCACTTGGCGATATCTCGCCAAGCTTTTGGTCACCAAGTGTTTGACGCCAATTTGGCGACATATCGCCAAGTTGGCAATAAATTTAGCGAAAGAAAAATTTTTTTGGGTTCAATTTGGCGCTATTGGCGATATTTTGCGAAAAATCTACTGAATGATGTTAAAATCGGCGATATTTAGGAGATTAATCATTGTAAAACATTTTTTTGCATTGTTTCGTGGCAAACTAGGGATGCAAATGTTTGAATTGTTATCTTACTCACTTCAAGCACTATTTTAGCACTTAAGGCATCTACTAAGAAATTTACACGTAAAAGGAAGTAGTGTAGGGTCCATACCAAATTTTTATATCATACTTTGAAGGAATTATAGTTGAATTATAACTAAAATAGAGTATTTTTTTCTGCTATATCATTTTTTTACAAATGAACTTTTAATTTTATACCACGGGCAAAGCCGTGCGGGTACCGCTAGTATACACATAAAAAGGCGAAAATTTTGTACGAAAGTATGATAATTGAAATGATACAAGGTAATTGAAAATACCAGTAAAAATAATACAAAGATACAAAGTTGCTGGTGGTAATTCGTTAGAGGAAAAAGTTTGAGAGTGAAGATAAAAAAAATTGAACTAATCTGAGTTAAAAGTCGATGATTAATTAGTTAAAATAAAATACGAAAGATCTAGTAGAAAGCCAATGAAAATAACGATAAGGAAGAAAATGTTTGATGACTTGCAAAAAGAGTGACATCGATCTCATTTTGGTTTAAATTACATTTACCTATCTGTTCTTTTTTTTTTTTTTTCATTCTTATCTAAAGTCAGTTTATCTGTCAATACTCAAACCCACGCAATGGTAATTTATTTCTCTTAGCACCAGTTGTCTCTTTATTTCCAGTTGTTTCAAATCTATATCACTTTCGGTTAGAATGAAAGCAATATAGTTCCAACAGTGACACTCTTTCAAACACTTCCTGTTGCTTAAGGAAGATTAAACGCCAAAAAGCATTGCTTGCCAAACAAAAAGATTACAGGCAAACCAACTTATCATTTTCTTTGCGAATATGAATCTTCCTAAACTACGATTGATCTATTTTACCATTGCCTCTATAATTACAGTCCCGCAGCCAGTTTACTTCGAAGAAAACCGTGCTATTGTACCCATGCTGATGAATGCTCTGAATCAGTAACAACGTGAGATACTCTGACAGAGTAAATAACCTCAATCGATCAAAATATGAGTGATTCCCTTGCTTTTGTAACACGTTTACTCTTTACCTGCCCATTCAAAGACATAAAACCCCTTGAAAGTTACTAGGAAATAGCTTGCCTACTGATTCTGTTTGAACGTTTCTCTCTTCTAAAGTTTAAAAAAAAAAGCGTGAAACTGTTAGATAGTGAAAGGCATTATAAACCTGTTATTAATTGTTGTTTTGACATTTTGACAAAAGATCGACTTTTGTCATTAACTACCAAAACAGTCCTTAAGTCACGATATCCCTCAAAATGATGGCACTAAATTATACTTATTTACCAATACACTATTCGGCACAATTTCGATACCCCCCCCCCCCCCAGCAAATATTTGGAGACTTTTCCGAATATTAAGCTGTAGTTTAGATGATAATGCTAAGTGACGCCCTCTTCAAAGAAAATTACCTTTTCATGCTTCTCACTTAACACAACTGTGTAATATTTTATTTCGGACTTTGCATTACAGTTTTAGAATAATTATGATGGAAAATATTCACAGATTTAGCTGTTTCCCACAGAAAGCCGTCATTTTGATGACAGGTTTTGACCTAATCTAGCTGGATGCGTTTTAAAGCACTTCAAAATTCGCCTTAAAGAAAACTTAGAACTCCGCCTGACAGCCACAACACTGTAAAAAAATAACGTTGTTTTTACAGTATAATACAGTTAATTTTGTGGTAATAAACTGTAAAAATTTCTAATTTTAGAGTAATAAACTGTAAAATTGCTAAATTTACAGTACTAAAGTGTAAAATTGCTAATTTTACCGTAATAAATTAAAATTGCTAATTTTGCAGTTTATTACCGTGCATTTTCCAGTTTTCAACTAGGAACCTCTGCTGCCAGTATTATACTGTTATTTTTGCAGTATAATATTTCTAAATTTTACGGCAATAAACTGTAAAATTTCTAACTTTACAGTAGTAAACTAACAAATTGCTAGTTTTACAGTTTATTACTGTGCATTTCAGAGTTTTAAATTGGAACCTTAGCTGCCAGCATTATAGTATAAAAACAACAGTTCATTTCCTGCAGTGTAGCAAAAGCATTAACTAACCATCTTCTTTCAACTATAGATGTCAACGAAATCGATATTTGCTAAGTTGGGTCAGAGGTGTCCTCCCCCCGAAGAGCAATGGCGACCCCCCCCCCTTCTCCAAATACCACGAAGGCTAAATTTGTTAGGCTTTTTTTTTCGACTTTGAATGTACTGGTTGAGGCGTTGAAAATGTCTCTGATCATAGGTACTTAACTAACTTAACTCCACAAAATTTTAGGTTTACAAGTTAAGTGTCTGGTGCATTTTTTGTGCCATCTTTGAATAAATAGCATAGGTAAGCGCGCACAAATAAGGTAAATTAAATTCAAAACATATAAAATGGTCTTTAAACAAGGCCAAATTTCAAGTTTTAGAATTTATCAATTGTAGCTTAAAATTTTACAATATTATCGGTTGCTGGATAGCTATCGAAGAAATTCGATATATATATTTAAAGATCGCAGACAAAACATACTAATTTTGATTGTTTGTACTAACAGTATCCCAAGTAGCATCAACTCATCGGATTTTGCTCGGCCGATCAACAAACTCCTCGTAAACTGATCCTGTAACGCACGATGACATCGTTCCGATCAGTATCCGAGCACGGTTTTCGATGAGCTACTTTTCATCGGAAAACTATATCCTTCCGATCAACTTTCCCGATGAAAATAAGCCGAGCTATATTCCATCGGAAAACGATATCCTTCCGATCAAGTTTCCCGATGAAATTCCTCTGCACGGGACTGTGCTACTCGTAAATTGCTCCAAATCTCATCGTATTCTCATCGGATTTTGCTGCTCGGATTCTGCTTGGCCGATGAGACATATTGGATCATCGGCCGATGAGAATTTCATCGGTTTTCGATGAATGGCTGATCATCGGCCGATGAGATGATGCTGCTAGGGATTCTGCCTAAAACTTCGTCCTCTTTCTTTCTCCTGTTTCAGAAAACAACTCACATGTTTAATTTAAAAAATTCAAAATTAGTCACGTGAGAAAAAAACGGTCAAGGTATTGCTGAAAAATGGAATCGCACTTACCTAAGCTACTCCTTTATTTCTTCTGTTTTTTCCTCAATGTAAATTAACAAAAATATGAAAGTTTTCATAATGTCATGAAACGCTTTAGGATATCTAAATGATAAAAGATTTTCACTTCTCCAAGTCCTTTTAAACAGATTTCTAGCTAAAATTACATTTCCTACTGTCTATTTTTCATTGATGTAAAAAATTAAGTAAAAAATTCAGAACACACATTGATATATTTGACAAATTGGACACAAAATGTAAAACAAACTCATCGATAGTTGGGAAGTTAAATCTCGACTTATAACCTCTATTTAATTTATATATTCATTTCTGACGATTTCTACTTATCGGTTCGGCGCTCACAGGGAATAGTTAAATTAAGTAGGCATTAAAGAACAGAATTAAAACAAACAAAATTCTTATCTATATACATAAATGACTACTTTTGTATGTATGTATGTATGTATGGATGTCCGTGGTACTGGACTGATTTTAACCATTTTTTCACCGCAGATAGCTACATTAACAGGAATCAGGATTGGCTATAATTTATTTCTAAAAAACTTAGTTTGAAAAGTTATTATAAAAAACAGTAAATTTCATATCGTTTCCCCATTAAATGATTTAAATTTCCGTCCATTGTTGAAAAAATTTGTTGCCTTTCAAAAACAATATTAATAGTGATCATAATGAAAATTTTGAACCAAGGCTTCTCTGGAGTGAGTCTGAAATTTATTGCTTTCTTAGGATTTTATATTCATCTATGCCAATAATCGCTACCGGAGTAAATAAAAAGAGAATTGATTTTGGCAACAGTTAGAAAATGGAACGTGTTTATAGCTAAAAAAAAATCTTAATAACATCAGATGTTTTTACCAATTGAGTTCACAAATGGAGTCACAAGGATAGAGACTGTAATAATGGGACTTATTTAACGTGCAATATTTGGAAATGGTTGACTCCAGTGCGATTGATACTGTAAATATATATTTATTTTAATATACCAAGCTTATAACAATTCTTATTTACCAAACATTATTTGTAGCTTGCATTTGTATTTAGGGAGTGTAATGATGGTTTTTTAAGTTATCCAAAAAAAAAATAGCCATTGATTACAGAAGTAGCCTTTTATGTAAATAGATGTGCACTTTAATGTGAAATGAAAAAATTATGAATGAGTTTCACTGAAACACATATTACGCGGCAGAAACCCGGGCAGAGCCGGGTACCCGGCTAGTCTAACATAAACTACTGCTTCTGCAGAATAATTGATTCCAATCTAAAGGTGCTCCAATACCGATGTGTAAACTAATTTTTATTTAAATTGTTTTTATCTCTGAAGTGCGCCGAGGTTCCTGACGATTTATACTTATCGGAGATCACAGGGCACAGTTAAATTAAGTTAGCACTAAAGAACAAAAAAAAAAAAAATCTTCTCCAACATAAACTACTGCTTCTGCACAATAATTGGTCCCAATCTAAAGGTGCTCCAATACCCGATGTGTAAACTAATTCTTATTTAAATTGTTTTGATCACTGAAGTGCCCCGAGGCTCCCGGAATGTTAACGGAAGGCGAGCAGAGTAAGAATAGTCCCACGCTTCCCCGCCCACTGAAATCGTGCACTCACCACGAGGAAAACGATACATCTTTGTGTTCCTGAATTACGTTATAGACAATCATTATTCACGGTGCGCTATAAAAAAAATTATGAAGTTAGATAATATTCACGAATGAATATATTTGCTTTTTATCGTGTGTCTGATATAACTGTTGGCATTTTGATTGAGCTTCCATAGATTTTGCTCTACTTTTAATATAATGAAATATTTCGTTCGCCGACTCCACCTTCTTTTCATTTTCGACAACTCAACCGGAAGAATTGACTGACCATTCGATATTTTCGGAGCAGCGTTGAATAAGTAATTTTAGAAATCAGTTTAATCATAAACATGAACTAAAGTCGTGAGTTTATTATAGCGGTATTTTCTCTGATGATCTCAATCGTTGTAACATAAAACTGACTAATCGTCCAATATTTAGAGAATAGGATTGAATGAGTAGTTTTAGATATAGGTTTAATAATAATTTTAACTGTTATCGTAAATTCCTTCTAATAGTGCTATAATAATTTTGTCTGATCATTCTATATTTTTACAACAGTGTCCAATGATTAATTTTATAAAATCAGTTTAATCATAATCTTAAAATTCTATTGGTATTCCCCTCCCCCATAATATTTCCTTTGTTAATTCCATCCATTGTTATATAATATTGACTGATCAATTTGATATTTGGTTCATAGCGTTAAAAGAGTAGTTTTGAAAATCAGTTTGATCATAAACTTAACTGCTGTTGCGAATTTCTTCTCAATCCATGAAACGTATAATATTGCTTCTATGAAATTCTTCTGTTGGCTCATAAATAGAACTTTTTGTACACTAACTCAACAAGAAAGGATACACTTATTAAGCCATAAATTAGCAAAATTGTACTAGTTTGTGCTTTAAATCACAGATTTTACCTATTTTGCTTCTTCTCAAATTTAAACATTTTATACTTCTTACTACAACACGTCTTCATAGAAAATGAACATGAATGCATAATTTCCCTGAATAAAAATGTTTGCATTTGTGTCAATGTTGCTGAGGCTAAAACGCTTTGAATTGCCACAAAGATTTTTCTAAACTGAAAAATGTATAGTCTTAACATGAAGTTTATATTGCGATGCGAGCAAGGTGTTACATATTTATGATCGGCCGGTAACCTATCAAATTTTTATTGGATAACAGATTTTCGTCAGTACCAGAATTTTTTGCGAAACTAATTTTTTTTAGGAAAATCTTGTGAGAATATTAACGACAAAAACAATTATTCCGTGAACGCAAGTGACCGAAGAGCTAAAAAATATTTTCAAGCTGAATAAAAAAGAAATCTGTCCATTTTCTCAAAATCTTACTAGTTGGCGTATATTTCTTTTCAACTTCAGAAGTCGAATCGACCAATTACTCTAGACTTCGATTTTTATTTATTTTGTTTTTCTTCTTATCTTTCTTCTTTTGCGGGTCTAAAATACCATTCTTGAGTTGCCAATTCGTGCAAAAGAACTTCAACAAAGATATAAAAAATAACCAATGAATAATGAGGTTTAATTAAGTGATATTTAAGGTAATGAAAAAGGCTATAAGTGGATTTTCAAATATTTGAGTAAATTTTAAACCCGCGTGCAAAGTTCAAACTCTAGGCAGGCTTCCATTCAAAAATTTAACTGAATCATGCTGTATATTAGCTCCTACCAGAGCTACTAGTATCACATATTGCAAACCAAAACAGATGAGAATTTCTTCTCCTATTTCTACTAATTATCTCCAAATTTTTAATTTTGGCACTTTCACACTTTTGTTTCTAGGTGCTTCTGTCACTTCATGAGCGAAAGCATAAAAAAAAATAGAAAGGTCCAAAATTGTGTTGTCATGTAGTTCTCTCTCTCTCTTCTATCTCTATTTGCTAGGGATAAATTTGCATTTTTCCAAGAATCTAACTCTTGTGTCTCTAACGTGTCTCTACTCTCGATATCTTTCCGTGCTTGATCACTCTTTCGTACATTCTTTAGTCCTTTTTTTTTTCTTTCCTTCCCTGAATTCTATCCCTCGACCGCTCACCTTGACACATCGCCTCTGCTTTTGAGTTACGACTCGAGGCTTCAGACACCAAGACGAACATTGAACAAGGAACAGGAACTCATCAGACGAAGAGGGACGCATTTCAAGCGCACAACAATAACGGCCAGGCAGTCTCCTCTGTCACGGGTCGTGAGCCTTGGATAGGAATAGGCGTTTGGGTGTCTGGGACCGCTCGTCAAGGCCTGTACACAAGCACAAACCCACTTCAATTAACGGGTGCTCGGTGAAGTGGGTCCAGCTGACAAAGCTTTAATCCTGTTCATTTGGGATGGTTAAGGTCGGGTTAGATGTAATTCATAAAGGTCTACATTACTTCGTACTGAAGAAAGTCTCCTATCTCAGATTGTGTGTTCAAGAGTAGGTTTACACTTGCGCTAACTATAGATTTGGGAAAAGAAATACTTTAATGATACATTGGTCTCTGGTTACAAGGCTCCCCTTTTTAGTGTATCAAATTATAGATATATTTAATTATTGAAACCGAAAGAGAATTCATATATTGTAACTATTTTTATTGGTTTAAAAACTAGGGAACAAATTCCTTAGCAGTGGCGGCGCTAGCTAAGGGGCAAGGGGGGCAATTGCCCCCCTGTGGGAAACGTCTTGCCCCCCCCCCCCCATCGGGGAATATTTCTAGCTTCGTCGGGAAAAAAATTCCGACGATCAAATTTTCCGACAGAAATCTGAGCGCCGAAAATGTTTCTGATTCCGACAGATCGGTAATTTCCTTTCAATAAAATCATTCAACGAAAAAAATTATTTTTTTTCTAAAGCATTCTCATTATTCAACAAATTACACGATTTCAGACAAATTTCGAGCACGAGAACCTTCGGGAAGCGGATAGCAACAACAAGTATCGGCGAACTGCCGTCGTATCTCTTTCGGACGAACGTAAGTTCTGCTGGAGAAAGAACTGAAATTTTGAATTATACCTGTGCCCTTAAGCCCCGTCGGGCAAGCTTGCCCCCCTGTCGGACATTTCCTAGCGCCACCTCTGTTCCTTAGGCAAGTACAAAGTTAGAAATACTTATGTCTTTTGATCTACAGCTAATGTACGATGGAATATAAAAAGTTTTCCTCTGATGTTTTATTGCTTTTATGACCCCCCTTCTCTAAACTGTTTGCTCTTTACGAATTTCTGATAATTTATTTTATTTCAGTTATTTATTCATTCAGTTCTTCATGGAGTTAAAATACCACCCTCCTAAGCAAAAACGACGCATCATAATTTTTTCACACAACCTTTTTTTTTTTTTTAGTTATTGATCGCTCAATATAAGACAAATTTTGCATCCAAATACAGAAGATGCATTTCATTTGGGAAAAAATGTCTACTGCGGTTAAATCATAAACAAATAAATTTGTTTTAAACCCGAGCTAAAAAAAGAAAGAAAAGAATGAAATCGGAAAAATTGGGTTTCCTGGGGTAAAACTGATTTCTTCTGTTGTTGAAGTCGGGTAAAATGGAGCCTATGTTTCCCGAGATATAATAACTGATCTATTGACATCTTATTCATCCAAATCGACTAAATAGTTTAAGCGCTATGCAGGAACATAAGAAATACAAACATACATACAAACACGATTCCTTTAACCCCTGAATTAACCATCGGGTGTTCTACGTACGAGACGTTAATTTCTCATTAGGGTTTCTTTAGCCTGATAAGCCAATTTATCGGCTTCAATGTTGATATAGAAAAAAATGGTGTTCTAACATTGAGCACCCAATATTCAAAATATTCAATATACACAATTGAATAATTCAGGAGGACGTCAGTTCGAATTTTTAAAAACTAAGCTTACACTTCACACATTCTCGAATTCTCGTATTACCTGCGTTGTTAAAAGCGTTGCCGGGACGCGTGGATTAAGAAGGCGATTTACTTTATAATATTCCGTGTGAGGAACAATTGTTTTATCATAAATATCCTGGTCTATAATATATAATTATTAATTACTTTCTCCATTATAGAATTTATTTTTTTGTTGTCGTATCATATGTTAAACTGAAAAATATTAAAATGAAAAAAAGGTTTAGAAAACTAACTCGACTAAGCAAAAAAACATTGAAAGATGAAGAAAAAGGTAGGTACTGTTTAATATCGTTGTCTTCTTGAGTTAAACAAGTCACTTGATGTGTTAACTCTTCGTACTTATTTAGCTCTATTGGAACCACAGGCCCGTCATTTAGAAAGATCAGGGGGTTGTCATCCCCCCCCCTCCGGCTTTGAAGAATCAGTGTATAAGTGGGGTATTTAAGTGAGTATTTAAGTGGGTTTTTTTTTTTTCCTTCAATGAAATTGCATTGTGTTTTCACCCTTTGCCACCCCCCCTCCCCTACCCTGGAAAAACGAAATGGCGGGCCTGCGGGACCCCTGTCCCTTCCACATTAATAAGATTAGAATTCAATTCAAATGCTGTAGTCGTCCGTTATCACTTATAACGTTTTCTTCATAGTATAAAAGTACTAATAAGTGTTGCGTCAGTCTTTGCATATAACTCTATACTTTCGAAAGTTCTAATATAGTAACCAAACAAACGTCGCGTCAGTCCTTGCATATAACTCTATACGTCCTAAAGTTCTAATGTAGTTACCAAACAAAGGTCGCGTCGTTTGCTGATGATTCTCTGCAAATGCTTCCGAATCTTAGCTATTCTGCCGTGCTAACTACGAGAGTGGTACCTGCACATTTTATAAAAATTGAGTTATTGTCAACAGTTCCTTATCACTTGTTTCACCTAAGTAGGCATTTTCCTTCACTGACATAAAATTACCAAAAAAATGTAGAAAATTAATCAGTTATGAAATGACGATGACTTATCCTTTTTCCTAGATTCTGATAACTGACTCAATTATCTTTACTATACAACTTACTCTTTTTCAACTACACATAATTCGCTGCATCCAATAAGTTATTGCGTAAATTACCCTTTAAGTAAAAGGCCTTTCGAAGTGTATTATTGCCTTATAACACATAAAAAACAAATAGAAAACGACTGCTAAATTTCACTTTTGATCCTGATGCATCTCTGAATTATCGTCATCTGTAAAGAAAAGTGCTTTTGAATCACATGCACAATGGAGCTTTTGTTCTTTATCGGTTTAATTGTTGCCAATGAAAACAATAAAAGAGTCAATAAACTGTTAGTTGTCTCAATCATTTAATGTCAGTTCTGTTTTTGACTTCTTCATTATTGAAGTAAAACCACCAAAAAACTCATGAAACAGCGAAGCACAAAATGTTCTTTACATCAAAATTTTTATGATCTTGAAATAGGATGCCGAAAAGGGTTGTTGTAACTTCGAAACAGGTGTGTGCCATATTTTTCAAAGTAGTCCTCTTTAATAACGTTTATTTTATCATTTATCGCTCCTGCACTCCCCGAGTTAACTTGTTAACTTGTTCACACAACCTTCCTCAATTGCTCTACCGAGAGGAAGAAGAAAACAAACAGAAGGCCAAATAAAAAAAGTAAAACTTTTCTCATCTTCTTCTTTTGGTCAGATACAAAACAGTTGACCGATCTAAAACTCGTTTAAACCCGGGCCCCGAAGGCTCGTCGGCATCAACTGTCCGTTACCTAATTTGCAGTTCTTTTTATTTTCTTCATTCTGCCTAACGTCTTTTTTTACCATCTTCCAATTGCCGTACAATTACGGCCACTTTATCCTACTTTCTGATTACATAGTAATAATCTGTGCCCAGATCTCCGGTAGAACACCTAGATCTTATTATTTTTTTATTTATTTCCTTCTGCTTTTTCGATTTTTGTTTATCAATTCTGAACTTTCGTTCCAAAACTGCCATGACACGATTTGGTCGCCGAGATGCTAATCTCCTCCTCTTGATCAATCCGCTCTTTGCCATTTTTTTGCGTACGCAGATTTGCTTCAAATGTCCACTGGCATTGATGGATTACGTTCATTTGCCGGCTAATTACAGTTTTTGGATAAAAAAGCAATCAATGAAAAGCTTTTCCAGGGTTCGCATTAGCATAAATCCATGGCGCACGATTTGCGTGCTCATTTTCATGGCGTCGTAGCCAGTTAACACTTAATTCGCAATTACGCAAATGTTGAATTTAAGATGCAAAAGGGTTAGTAATGTACTATTTTTATTAAAATATCCATCCAAAGAAACGCAGTAACAAAATATTCGTTGGGCTTGCGCTGGAGAAGACTACTCTAAAAACTTAAGTGTTTGCTTATGCTACTAAACTTTTGAACTCCTATTGCAATGTTTATTTCTTTTAAATCTCTTTTTCGCTTCCAAACCGTGCTTTTTTTCATCAACTGACGATTATCTGGTTAAGAAAATTATATACTGTCCATCCGTGAAAGTGGCGCCTAACACTTGGGAACCATTCCACTTAAAAAAGGGGTAATGGGTTGTGGATGGGAACTTTCCGAAGTTTTCAATTTAAAACTTGCATTTTTGCTGTCCTTTTGGCACATTCAACTAAACTGTATTTGAAATTAGCATCGTTCTACGTTGTTTCATACGGCTCAAAATGCTTCTTATTATTCTTAACTTTATTGTTATCTTACCTATCACCCCTATTATGGTAAGATCAGAGAAGACCTGACCCATGCGTAAATACGAGGAAGTTTTTACCTAAGAAAATTAGACAGTAGTCGAAAATCCGGCTCTAAATCCGAATTTTTATTTTCATTTCAGTATAGATTTTAATAATCTTAAAGCTTTAAATAGGCTAAATTGTGTATTAAAAATAACTTTCTAAAATCAATAAGGATTTACGGGTAATAGAAGTGGCATTGGTTTCAGAGCAAAGAAAGCCAAAGTCCCGTCATTTCATTAAGTGTATATATTAGAATGGGGCTTGAAAAATATTATGTAACTAAATGTATGAAAGTACACTGTGCAGGGTGAGGGAAAAAAAACACGGATGAAATTTGCACCATTAAATAGAAATAAACTCCTGTAGTTTAAATAAGTGATCATTTCTTATTTATTTTTATTTAACGTTTTATTTAGAAAATATTTTATGATGTATCTGCTACTTCAGGTATTGTTTTTTTACAATGTCAAACAAGAGTTTTGCGATTTAAACATTATTAAATGAAAGAGAACGATAATTCGTTTGCTTAATGATCTTTATCAAACAGTGTAAGATGCAACCTGCAGTTAATCTGCAAATAATTTGCAGATAATTGTCAACGTCCATTATGCGGATAAAAACATGCAGTGCGCACTTGCATTAGTCAGAAGGACACCAAAAAGCGAGTTGAACGAAATCCATGGGTCTTCACGAAAGCTTTCGCTCGTGAAATGGGTGTACGAGCCTGATCAGAGGCTTATGGCAAAAACAGAACTCGGACAGAAGCCTTACAAGTTCTAAAAAGTTCAGCCTTTCACTGAAGAAAATAAACTCGTAAGGCTCCAAAGACGCCAAATACTTCTGGGACGGGCCGCAAGTCAGTACTATGCGAAGTTCCTTTTAACTGATGAGACGCTCCTTACCGTTTAACCAGCTCATAACTCTCGGAATGACAGGATTTGGTCTATAGACACTCTGAGATCCTATGCAAATGTTAAAAATTACCGAAATTCAAAGTCGGTCTTGGTCTGATGCAGAATTTACACACGCGGCAAAAAATCTCTCTCTCTCTTTTTTTTTTTTTTAAGAGGACATTAAAATGAATGAAAAAACGTGCCAGCTTGAAATTTTAGAAGCCATTGTACTTTATTGCGCCAAAAAGTACTTTGACGATGTAGGCTGGACGTTTCAATAAGACTCCATGCCAATTCAAATGCAAAATAATCGTGCAAGGAACATTTTCCTATCATGATATTTTCTGCTAAGAGAACATTTTGGCTTTTAATTATTTTTTCCAGGATTTTTTCAAAACGAATCCATATCCTTTCAAATGTTAGCTAAGCTTCCTTTTATAAAATTAATCTTAATTCTTAGTCCCTAACATTAAATCATACGAAGAATTTCAAATAACAATAAATCTTTCTCCGAAAGCTTAATCGATTGGGTTTCATTCCAAATAAATTTTAGACAGAAGAATTGAAGACTTAATAGACTTTTCTTGTCAAGTGAAGAGGCGATATATCAGATTTGAGCTCACGTAACAAACGCAGCAATAAATCGTCAAATTTTCTGGAGAGATTTCTCGCTCCTACAGACATGCAAAATGAACGAGGTGAAACAATCGATTAATTTCCAACATGAGCAGCGCAGCACAGTCCCGATGACGTCCTGCCAAGAAAAAAATTCCCCAGGTGCTTAATCTGCAGAACAATTTTAAATCAATGTTCCAGACAACGCTACGCGCTTCCTTTTGATGTCCAATCCACACCTGCGGGATGTCCATTACATTCTCATGCACGTTCCTATTCCTGCCCATACAATGAAATGAATAAAGGCGTGTCGCTCACAAGATTTGCTGATTTGTTTTGGATTTAAGGGCTCGTTATCAGCCCGGAACAACTAAGACCAGATGTAAGGTGCAGTGCATGCTGATTTGAAGTTAATAAATAAATTGTATAGAGTAGTACAGCTCTGTATGTAACGAAAATGTTTTCACGTTCTCGCACAATTGTCTCGTTCTCATTAAGCATATTTTTTTATTGTTCCTTTTTCAGAAACACGAAATACCAAAAGAGAAATTGCTGGTTCTTATAGTGTCTAGAATGAATGGTGATTGAAGTTGTTAACTCTTTTGGTTCAATGTTTGTACTGTAAAATAAAAGAGAGCATAGTAGAATGCATATAAACAGGCTGGAATGATAGTGCTCTTCGTCAAAAATTTACAATCTGAGTAAAGCATATAAATTTGAGTTCCTCTTTTGTTCTTCTATTAAGTGTAACAACTGCACAAAAAATACTTAACTATATTTTCCACATGTAGTCTTGTAGACAGTGCTGTAGTTAATGTACAGGGAGTGGCATCCCCCCTCCGAAATATTTGATTTTTGATTATAAAAATAGCGCAAATAATATAATAATTGGTTTCAAACCGTCTATTCTTTTGGTGAGTATCTCAAGCACTTTTTCCACGACAGAACTGCTTGTACCGCACTCCGTCAACCTGAACTGCTACTCAGGTAAGAATGACAGTGGTGTAAATCAGTATCCGTGCAACTGATTTGATCCAGCAGCTAGGTTTTGTATGCTATCTTTTTAATTTACAGCTTTCCTTGCATTTATTACTTTCTTTCGGTAAACCCTCTGCAAATGTAAAATGACTGGTGTAAGTAATTTCGGGTTGTATTAGAGCAAGTTACGGGTACCTTTTGATAACATTTGATGAATAATAGAAATAAATATGTTGAAACACAAAACCTTGTTTTTTAAATTAACGTTTGCGCATTTTTCTATTTTTATTTACCAAATCATTCACTCGAAACTCTGCAAGAATGACTTACATCACTCTGATTCGCAACCACGACACTTACCGCCGGCCACAATTTATGAAGCTTTGAAAAACTTACCATCTATGAGAATATTTCTTGAACTTTAAACGTTGGTTGTTTTCAGTAATTGTCTATTTCTGGTGTAGAACAACCAATTTTAGTTACATCCGCGACTAACTTTCGATGTAGGTTTTATAGGAACTTCAGCCTGCAATGTTAATGAGGCTCCGTATGGTATTTTAGCAAGGTATTGAAATGGAAATGTCAGGCATTAGTGCACAATTTACGTATTTGAAGATTTACATAGAACAATTAATATCAAATATTAAAGAAAAAAATTATTTAATCTTTGCTAACATTTATTGTTAAACAAAGTTTTCAAAACAAGCAATCGAAATTGCCCTTAACGGTCATATTCGCTAACGGATTTGAACCTCAGTCAGTTGTCAGAACCGCCACTTGAAGCCTGCTGATTGGTTGACGAAAGTTTCGATTTACAGTGCGGTATCTCACTGAGGCTCAACTCGACTGGTGAATATGGTCGTAGCATTTCTTCTCTAAATAGCAGTCGGAAAAAATCTCAGAAATATTATCCCGGTATTCGGCAATAATTTTGTTACATTCATGTCCAGTTACAATCCTATATGCTTTCAAAATCAGTGGGCTAACTATGTCACCTAGTAGTGCTCATAATTTCATACGGATATTTTAACTGAAAACATAATTTGCTTGCGCTAATTGTTAATTAAAAAAAGATTTAATAGAACAGAGATACATTTAAACTCACTTTTTAAATTAATGAGTAGTCTTCAACAAAATTTAATGCTGATTTCTCGCCAATTATGACAGAGGAAATTTAATGTATTTGATGACAGAATAAAAGACAGCCAATTAATAAATGAACGACAGCACGAAGGCATGTTAATTAAGTTATGTAAAACTAGAACCAATGGCATGCGCAGAAGAAGTCAAAAAAAAAATTCTTTTTATGACGTAATCGATATGAAACCAACATTAGTTTTATCACTGAGATAAAGACAAAGAGAAAAGATCGTTTTAAAAAATAAGTTTGGGAGCCAAAGAAATTAGAAATTCAAACTCGACCAAAATCTTTCTAATATAGAAATTTTAAATGCAAGATTCATACAAGAATAACATTTGGTATTTACATAAGATACAGTAAATTAAACAGACAAAATATTGTTTAATGGCTTGAAAATGCTGTAAAATGATGCCTCCTTTACTTATAGCTCTTTTCTTATAATGCGTTTAAATTTGACTCCAAAAGAAATTGAGTTCTTTTTCCTACGTTCAAGTTCTACAGCTTGTACAGATTGGAAATAATCAATAAAAGTTTTACAAAGGTAGTTAAAAATATATTTATTAATTTGTAAAAAAAATTCGGCAGTGTAAACTTTTTATTGCACTACGAAGTAACTCTTACAAAAAAAAATGAAATTTAGGTTTAGAACTATTGCTCAATGACAAGATTATCGAGTCACAACAAAGCATGCTGCAATAAAAATTAACTGCTCATTTCCAAGAGCAAAAACAAGACCACATCGTTTGCATAAACTTTCTCGGAGAGTGATAACTAATCTCGATGGCACAATTATGCACTCCAGAAAGAAACTTTTATTGCAGAGCCTCACGATTTGACCCTGTAAAACAATTCTACATATTAATTTATTCTATCGGTACTTCATTACGTGATAGTGCACTACCGAATAATCGCTGAAGCATGTGCAGAAATTTGCATTCATCTGCAGATGAATCGTATATCTGAAGAATGTTTCTTTCCTTTTCCAGAAGGATTCCAGAACAGATGATCGTGCGAAATGAAGAGACACAACGTTAACCCGACGCTGTGGATTCTAGTCATTGCTCTTCTCCTGAAGAATTGTAAGTACTTCATTGAAATTCTTAACCCCGTATTGAATTACCTTTTTTTCTCGACGTGAAGCCATGTGCGGCTTTCAAGAAGAATACTTACGAAACAGTTCACGCCATTTGTTGAATTTTGATGCCACTTCCTTTTGCATAGAACTCGGTTCTTATCAGTGATGCTCACAGAAGTTAAAGGGATGAAGTTCTATCCTTATATTAGTGATGTTTCAATTTCTGTGACTCCAGGAGCCCTAAGGAACTCTAAGGTTTTTCGGTGAACTTCCATTGAAAATTTATTTTGGGAAAAATTTTGAACATTGATATTTATTCATTGTTAAAATACTGTGGGTATAAAACTATAGAAATTTGATACTTCTCCCTTCCCTCCACTTTAATTTCCATAAATACTTGAAGGGTCAACTGAAAAAATGACCTAATTCCACTTCTTGATAAAATCTGTTTTTTTAACCTTTTATTCATTCGTTAGGTAACAAAACTGTTATTTTTAACTGATCTAATATTTGTAATTGGACACAATTTCACTAAAAATTATTTTTTAAAGCACCTTTTTCCATCCAAATTTTTATTTTATAATTAAATTAACTAAGATTTTCGTTTTATTTGAAGATAGGATTTTAGCCGTTTGAACAAGTTCACTTGTGAATAAAAGTTTTGGACATTATTTTAATATTTTTTTTCCTTGTCGTGAAACTACTTTTCATACCTGAGACAACTGAAGCGACAAGTTTAAATGTGAAAGGCTGCTCCAAGTGTACTCCTTATAGTAATAGGAAAGCATGTTAAGCGTCTTGAAATTCAGTGAAAAAAATATTGTTTAAAATATATTTTATGTCCATTTTAATGCTTTCTTTAGTGTAAAATGAGTAGTTACATACTTTTTTTAGGATAAATAACTAACATATCAATCAAAGTTCAAAAGGTCTTTTTTTTTGTCTATTTTCAAAATTTTTTGTGCTGCGAAAAATATTTTTCTTGAGGCCACATCATTAAATTTCGGATGTTTCTTAAAATGTACAAAGAAAATAAAAAATATTTGATATTTATAGCAGAAGTGCCTAATAGGGGAGGAATAAGGGAGGTATCCCTGCGCTGTCTACGCTACTGAAATTTTTAGTGGAGTGTTTTAGAGGGTCTTTTTCTCACTTTTGGTGGGCTCGAGCTCTTGAAAGGTGTTCCGTAACATTTGAAAAAGATGTGCATTCGCGCTTTGGAGGGGGAAGCACCCCTATCTATAGCGAGACAAACTGAAGAAAAATTTATTTCGAAACTTAATATAATAAATGTATTTGTACAAAATATATTTAATTGACTTCAATTTCTATTATTTTCCACATCCAAACGAAATGAAATACTAAAACAAAAATTTGTTCTTGATTAAAGAAACAATGTGTTTCTTCTGAAGTTGACTTTGGGAACGCGAGCATGTTGAAAAGGGAGGAATAATTTCCACAGATATGCTTAATGTGACCAGCGTATTTTTCTATGAATCTTTATTAAACACTTTTTTTAATTTTTTGTGCTTAATTTCAAAAAAAAAAAAAAAAATTCGCATATTGTCAGATACTTTAAGTTTTTCTACGGGACATTGTACCTTTAAACTTAGATTACACCATTTTGTGCTGATTTTCTAATGCTCGAAACTATTTTTTCTTCTTGTAGTACAAAAATTAAATGTGTTTTTTTTAAAACTTCGTGCTATAAAATTTTACAAAAAAAAAAAAATATATATATATATATTTGAAAATGATCTTCTTGAGATTAAGATATATATTTCTTCACACGGCCTTACTTTATTTGGTGCATAATCTCAACACTCATACTGATACTTTTCTTACATGATGGATACTGTTTTGAACGGCACAAAATTAAAAAAAAAAACTATTAAAAATGGTTGTTTAAGTTAGAGTTATACTAGAATTATGAAAATAAAACAAAACTGTCCGTGTTTTCCTATACGAATATAGTTTGCAAAGAGCTCATTTTATTCATCACATTTATTTTGGAAAAATACTGTTTGTAATTGCTATACGTTTAATTCATGGAGCAGTAAAATTTAAAAATTTTTAAATGGCTGTAAAAATTAATTAGAAAAAAAAATTCCATTTCTCAAAGTGTATTTCAATTCATTTTGTTGTAACAAATAATTAACAAACTTCTTTTTTAAAAAGTTAATTAACCAATAAAAGTGTTATAACATTGAAACACAATCTATGCAAAGCTAGACATTTTTTAGAGAGTTCAGAAAAGAGAATTTAATTGATTAAAAACTAACGAAATAAAAAATGGTGCTGTGAATTGTGAAAAGTATATTAATTTTGAGAATATTGAAGAGTGGATAGGAAGGAAATGCAGCTTACAAGGAGAGCGCAGTTTTAATCCGGAAGTCAAGTAAATATTCGTTTCGTTGCCATTAGACAATCAAAAAAATCATCCCTTTTCCCCCTCCATGTAAGGAAATTTTATATCGACAGGTCAGACTATAGAAATTAAAAAAAAAAAAAATCCTCTGAAATTGTAAATTGTGCAGGATACAGCTCACTGCAAAACATAGATGTTGTTTTTACAGTATAATACAGCTAATTTTATAGTAACAAACTAAAAATTGCTGACATTACAGTAATAAACTGTAAAATTGCTCATTTTACACTAATAAACTGCAAAATTGCTAATTTTACAATTTATTACTGCGCATTTTACACTTCTGCTACCAATATTATACTGTTGTTTTTACAGTATAATACAGCTAGTTTTGTGGTAATAAACAGTAAAATTGTGGAAATAAATTGCTGCTTTTCAATAATATGTAAAATTGCAAGTTTTACGGTTTATTACTGTTTCTTTTACAGTTTTAAACTGGAAAGTCTTCCAAGTAGCATCAACTCATCGGATTTTGCTCGGCCGATCATCGAACTCCTCGTAAACTGATCCCGTAACGCACGATAACATCGTTCCGATCAGTATCCGAGCACGGTTTTCGATGAGCCACTTTTCATCGGAAAGCGACACCCTTCCGATAAACTTTCCCGACGAAAAAAAGCCGAGCATCCAAAATTGATCCTAAATTCACCAGCACTGGACTGCACTGCTCGTAAATTGCTCCAAATCTCATCGTATTTCGAGAAAAACTCATCGGATTTTGCTACTCGGATTCTGTTTGGCCGATGAGACATATTGGAGCAATTCTCGATGAGTACTCATCGAATCCGATCATCAGCCGATGAGAATTTCATCGGGTTTCCATGAACGGCCGATCATCGGCAGATGAGACTATGCTGCTAGGGCTGCTGCCAGTATTATACTGTAAAAACACTTTATTTTTTACAGAGTAACTCCTTTCATGTGAAAACATTTTCATAGAATTCAAACGGTACTCTAGCTGGTGAAAACTTTACCAAACGAAGAATGTTTTCTACAACACCCCCAAAAGTTTATTCAGCTCTCCTTCGTGTCAACGTATCAGAAAATTCAACACGTGTTGCCGCTCCACCGTATCAGAAAACAAGAAGCAGATGCAAAGTGCCGATTGTTGAATGCTTTTCCTTGCTCTACTTGCCGCAGTTAACCTTCAATCCGTGGTACGAAACCGTTAACTCCAGAGTAGAAGGGTTTTCTCTGCAGTATCATTACCACTTTCACTCGAAGTTATAAGTCCGTGACGAAACAACAATTAATATTTCATCTGGGTGAAATGAAATGAAAAGATCGTAGAAAACTGATTTCAATAAAGCAAAAATAGGTGCAAACTCTTCCCGATAATTTCTGTTATTCTAAATGAAGCGTAACTTTTTAATCGTCGCAGAAATGATGATTGCAATGTAAATCCTTCGAAAGAAAGTATCATCAGAAGTTATGGAATATTTTTAGATAATTGAAAACATATAATCTTCGTTCAAATCAAATGGGGCATGGTAATATAAATCGAAGAAAGTTTTCAAAAAATAGTCATATCCAAAAATTCTAAAAAATAACTGAAATGTTTTGAAAAAAAGCATCAAATGCTTTGGAATGTTTTTTGATGATAGAAACCGAAAACTATTGTCATTAAAATCAAATGGTGCCTGGTAAATATAAATCATGGAAAGCTTTGAAATAGTCATATCCAAATGCTCTAAAAATAAAACTGAAAACAAATCGCTTTGAAATGTTGAATCAAAATGTGATATGCTATTTAAAATGCGCTATGTACTGAAAACTAAACTCGTAATCTTATATCATTTTTACATGACAATGGTAAAAACAAATGTTTAATTTCTGAAAAGACGACTTTATACTTTTAAGCCAGTAATTTAAAGTTATTTTACGCTCTGAACTTTTTTTGATATTTTTTTTAATCCTCAAGGAATGCTGCTTTTCGACGATATTATTAAGCAGTCATTTCTTAATGCACAGAATTTTGAACATTGATTTAATTCATCAATGAACATCTAGTAATCTTCACAAATTTTTCGTACTATGCTACGCACGAATATGTGCTTCAAATAGCCAATTCTAAATAATTTACAGTAAATATTAAGCAAACATTATCGATTATAATTCTTTAACGTTTTTTAGTAGTCAAAGAAAGTATATTTATTACTATTACTATTATTATTATTATTATTATTATTATTATTATTATTATTATTATTATTATTATTATTATTATTATTATTATTATTATTATTATTATTATTATCATTATTATTATCAATATTATTATTATTATTATTATTATTATTATTATTATTATTATTATTATTATTATTATTATTATTATTATTATTATTATTATTATTATTATTATTATTATTATCAATATTATTATCATTATTATTATTATTATTATTATTATTATTATTATTATTATTATTATTATTATTATTATTATTATTATTATTATTATTATATTATCATTATTATTATCAATATTATTATCATTATTATCATTATTATTTATTATTATTATTATTATTATTATTATTATTATTATTATTATTATTATTATTATTATTTATTTTAATATTGCAATTTTTTTTAATTTATGTACACATATATGTAGTTTTTTTTTTACTGCGTCCTCCCTCCCGCCTATTTTTTGCATACAATTTACCTAAGAAAGTTCCAAAGTACGTATTAGCTACATCTTTTAAAGAAGTTTGCTGTTTTCTTCTTCCTCTTGAATGCTATAAGACGTTGTTCTCACGGCTGATAGACTCTTTGAGTGAAAATGTTCTCTTTACTATAAAATTTGAAAACTTTTTAAATGAATATCAGAACAGATTTAAAAAAAAAACTCCAAAAGCCCCCATCAAATTCGAGATCCGATTTAAATATCGTATTTTTCGGATATTGAACTTGCTACATGTCATTCTTTGTCTTTGTTTCTTTGTTCCCCGTCCCCTTCTCTCTCTCTTTTTTTTTCTTTTTTTTTGTTAAACGCGAAAGTCTCGTAATTTATATACTTCGCTGAAATTAGCATTCGTAATAAAAAACACTTCGTTTATTATTGAATAAATACTTTTGTGCTTGAGAAGTAAATTAAGGTTTTCCGACGTTTTATCGCACAAATCACTCACATTGCTGCAGCCACGTGCTTCGGATTGAAAGGAAGCAGTTTTTCAATGCGAAGAAGTGTGAGCTTCAAGATGAAAAGTTATCCGAGAAAAACTAAATTTTCTCGGGCGTCCTTTCATTTTTTCTCAGGCTTTAATCTCCATCCCACATTTTTATCCTTTTTAGGGTCCTTTCAACCTCATCCAAGCATCCTTTCGCAGGGCTTTGTCGGTTTTGTTGACCTTGACACTGACCTTCAAAATTCTTACATTAACTAGCGTCTACTTCTCCTTGTACCTTCAACCATAATATTTTTTTTTTTTTTTTTGATTTCACATAGTTTATCATAACTTTTTCATTAAACCTTTTTTTTTTTTTATGGTTGCATTATTTTCTTCAAACATCAACCCGTCTGATTGATCCAAAATGTTTTTCTCTCCAGGGTTATTAAATTTTTTGTACGTTTATGAGAATAGCATATGATACCGATCGTAGAATTTCAGAGCTGTATTAAGTAACTGCAACAGAGCTTAAATGGTGAGTTCTGTTACATTCTATTGAAGACTTATAAGAAAACGCAAGAAAAAGATGACTTAACGTATCGTGAAAATATGTCTAAAAACAAAAATGCGTAAAAAACAAAACAAATTTGTTAAACAAATATTATAAATTATTGAGGATGACAATTGTGTCTCTGATAGTAAATAGTATCTCCTGAATAAAAAAATGGCTCAGCTTTTTTCGGGGGGTGGGGAGACACTTCCTTTCGGATGGAATATTCTTTATTTTATTAAATAGGAAGATTAATTACGGAGATAATACTTTAAATATGAGCGATTCCATACCAAATCACCGAAAAAAAAAAAGTTGGTCGCACGACCGACTCGGATTTTTTTTTTAATTTGGTACACAGATTGATGGTATAGAGGTATGAAAAAGCCCAAAAGGAAAGTTACCTGCTCCATTTATTTACTGAGATACATGTCCTCAAAGTTTGTCCGCCACGTCAAAATACTAAAAAAGTGATGTTATTTAATCATTTTTTATAAAAAATCGTACTCATGCAAAATAAAAGTGTTAGATATCTATGGAAACTAGTTACTCCAGGCATTCTGAAGAAAAATACTAGAACGTTCATAATGAAAATTGCCAAGGTATAGGTCTCTTTGAAGTTGTCACCACAAAAACTTGATTTTGCAGATTTTGCTAAAATTCAGGCATTTATTACAAAAAAAGGCAAACAAAATCAAAGGTTTTCTCACTTTCTGGTAGTGTACAGGTCCTCCCTGTAAATTGCTACGTAATAAATTTTTTTGGTTCCTCACTCCTTCTTGGAAATATTTTAGTTTAAAGATAAGCCGTAAGGCAAAAAATGCGCTTTTGGCCATCTTGGCAGCCATTTTTCTCATAAAGGGGGAGCAGTAGAAACTTTAATTTTTTTTTTAAAACAAGCCACTGATATGTTAGCTATTCACAGGAAAAGAGTTAACTTTTGGTTATTTCTCCCATTAAGAGATATCCTGCTGACAGTATATGCATGTTTTTCGCGACGACCATATGCTTTTGTTCCCCCTCTCATGGACTTAAAATTAATTAAACCAAAAAATAATGATATATTTATTATTAGCTGTATTATCTACCCATTATGTCATGAAATTTAATTTATTAAATCATTGAACAATAAATTAGATAATTGATGAAAAAAAGAAAAAGTATTTCTCTGATGCCTGAGCATTATGCATTCATAATTATAAAGCACTAAATACTTTCTTGAGAAATTAATTAACATAAATGAGCTCTAAATATTTATATTATAAGCAATACCCAATCTTGTGATTGGGATACTCCTGTTTTTAATTGAAGAATTTCTTGAATATCACATGAATATCAGGAAAATAAATGAGGTCTTTTCGTTTGATGTAGGATATTTTATGACAAATTTCATTTGATGGGCTACTAACTGAGCATGGTGATAAAGAGCTATTAATTTCAGCATCGAATTCCATTTTACCTTATTAACAGTTAAATATTTATAAAATAATTAAATAAATAATTTAATATAAAGCCATGCTTGAAGAATTAAAATTAGTGCAACTAATTTATTCCCATACTGATCTTTACAAAACTGACATGCGTTGAGCACTGATAAGAAGTGACAAGAAAAAGTTTACTCACTAAAATATTAGTTCACAGATACTATAAAGCATACATTCTATTTTCCACAAAATAATACTGCAACAAAGAACAAGGGTATCCTCCTGTTTATAGCCATCAATCAGGAACATCCAATCACAAAATTGGGTATTGCCTATGAGATAAATATTCGAAGCTCCTTTATTTTAATTAATTTTTCAAGAAATTCTTTAGTACCTACCCCTTTATGCCCTTGTTCTTTGTTGCAGTATTATTTTGTAGAAAATAGAATGTACGCTTTATAGTATCTGTGAACTAGTATTTTAGTGAGTAAACTTATTCTTGTCAGTTCTTAATAGTGCTCAACACATGTCAGTTTTGTAAAGATCAGTATGGGAATAAATTAGTTGCACTAATTTTAATTCTTCAAACATGGCTTTATATTAAATTATTTATTTAATTATTTTATAAATATTTAACTGTTAATAAGGTAAAATGGAATTCGATGCTGAAATTAATAGCTCTTTATCACCATGCTCAGTTAGTAGCCCATCAAATGAAATTTGTCATAAAATATCCTACATCAAACGAAAAGACCTCATTTATTTTCCTGATATTCATGTGATATTCAAGAAATTCTTCAATTAAAAACAGGAGTATCCCAATCACAAGATTGGGTATTGCTTATAATATAAATATTTAGAGCTCATTTATGTTAATTAATTTCTCAAGAAAGTATTTAGTGCTTTATAATTATGAATGCATAATGCTCAGGCATCAGAGAAATACTTTTTCTTTTTTTCATCAATTATCTAATTTATTTTATTGTTCAATAATTTAATAAATTAAATTTCATGACATATTGGGTAGATAATACAGCTAATAATAAATATATCATTATTTTTTGGTTTAATTAATTTTAAGTCCATGAGAGGGGAACAAAAGCATATGGTCGTCGCGAAAAACATGCATATACTGTCAGCAGGATATCTCTTAATGGGAGAAATAACCAAAAGTAAACTCTTTTCCTGTGAATAGCTAACATATCAGTGACTTGTTTAAAAAAAAAATTAAAGTTTCTACTGCTCCCCCTTTATGAGAAAAATGGCTGCCAAGATGGCCCAAAACGCATTTTTTGCCTTACGGCTTATCTTTAAGCTAAAATATTTCCAAGAAGGAGTGAGGAACCCAAAAAATTTATTGCGTAGCAATTTACAGGGAGGACCTGTACACTACCAGAAAATGAGAAAACCTTTGGTTTTGTTTTCCTTTTTTTGTAATAAATGCCTGAATTTCAGCAAAATCTGCAAAATCAAGTTTTTGTGGTGACAACTTCAAAGAGCCCTGTACCTTGGCAATTTTCATCATGAACGTTCTAGTATTTTTTTTCAGAATGCCTGGAGTAACTAGTTTCCATAGATATCTCACACTTTTATTTTGCATGAGTACGATTTTTTATGAAAAATGATTAAATAACATCACTTTTTTAGTATTTTGACGTGGCGGACAAACTTTGAGGGCATGTATCTCAGAAAATAAGTGGAGCAGGTAACTTTCCTTTTGGGCTTTTTCATACCTCTATACCATCAATCTGTGTACCAAATTAAAAAAAAATCCGAGTCGGTCGTGCGACCCCCATTCGGTGATTTGGTATGGAATCGCTCATATGTAACTTGAGAATTTTTCAAGTGATATTAAAAATATTTTGTTCAGTGCATGTTTTTCACTTTTATTTTGTCTGAGTTAGAATAAATGGTTTCCTCTTTTTCTTAAATTTTTTAGAGTATTTTTATTTTATATTGATTGTAACTGGAAACATTGCATACCGCATAGCTTATTTCGTTTTTTTTTTCGTGACTGATGCCTACATTGTGCACATTCTTTCGAAAAAAATGTTACCCCTTGTTCATTTTCTTTTTATATAACATTTAGTATGAATTTTAAAAAAACCCAAAAGTTAGATTGAAAATTATGCAAAATTATAAATTTTTAAAAAAGGGAATGATCAACTATAGCACCGAAAAGATTAAAAAAAAATTAACAAAAAAAAAACAATGTTTCAAAAATTGATTGCAATCCTTAAATACAAAAATTTCAGTTTTTCGAAAATAAACTTTTTTTTTGTGTGTGAAATTTTAGCAGTCAATTCATCCACTTTAATAATATCATACTCATTTTTTAAAGAAAGAAATGAATATGTTTTGGACAATTAAAGTTGCCCTCCTGAAAGAATCCATGGATCGGATTTTCTACTCGTCGAGTTTTGTCTGTAAGTGACAAAAGGACAACAGACATTCAGTGAATGTTTTTTTCTTTTTAATCTTCTTACAAAAGTAAATGCTCTTGGAATTCATAATTTGATTAAAACGACAAGCAAATCTGCTCATCGCCCTTCCAATACAAGGTTAAGTCTTCATATGCAACCTCACACAACATGTTGCGGACTTTTGGAGATTATTCCATCTTTTTTTTGAAGAAAAAAAAGCTGTGTGTCGTATTTCACTCTTTTCTTTTTTTAGTTTTGTGTTCATCTTGCACGATAGACGACTGAATGTCTTATAAAACAATCCTGCAAACAAATTCAAAAATAAAATTGATACGTTGAATGAGATTTAAATCATTCAAGATTATGTCACTGAAATCTAATGAAATATTCATAAAACGTTTGGATAAAATATTACAAATTAATAAATTTGTATGAGTGATAGAGTAGGATCTCATGAAAGCTCTGCATGCGTGTAAACCTAATCTTTTCATAAGACTATCTGTCTTTCTTAATCTTTTCGACTTTTGAGAAAAAATGACTTAAAGCAAATAGGGGAGAGTGGTAATGAATGGGCCACTTTTTGGTTTTGAATTTTTGTAATTTTTTCTAACACTTTGTTTTAACTCTAAATTGGTGTTTTAGTTACTTTACTTATCTGGCTATCTAAAAAAGTCATAAAAGTTGGATTAGCACCTGTCTATAATGAATTATAATAGAAAATAAAAATTTTGAAATTTGGCCCATTCAACCCCACCTATGGGGTTGAATGGGCCATCGAAGGTAATGAATGGGCCACTAAATGAATTCAATGAAAACATGTGGATTTAATCTTTTATTTGCTGAATATGACAAAATGAATGTGGCACTTGACATGATGATACAAAATCATACTGATTTAAAATTATATAGACATCAAAACTGATGCAATTAAAATAAAACTCATGCATACCAATTGTAGCAGAAAAATGACTAAATAATGAGATTGTAAGAAATAAATAACATCAAATATATATAAAAAAAATAACAGATAATACACACTATGATTTAACAAAATTTATATATTTCAAAAATAATATTAAAAATCACTTTCAAAAACTTCATCTTCATTTTCAAACTTGTCAAAATTCAAATTTTTTTTTTAATTTACTAGACATCGGGAATAAGACATATCTAACTTAAATTACCAAAAAAGAAAATGACATTGTACTGTGAGGAATGTAATATGAAGGAGAGAGTGAGGCTTTTTCAAGCCACGCACTGCGACCAGAGGTCTATTGTACTATAGGAATATAATATAGATCTGCAAATTATATTTAGAAGTTACTACAAACCTATTTTGACGACAGTAATCTTTATCTATGACAATCAGTTGTGTTTCATATTAATGCGAAAATCCAAAGAAAAGGAAGAAAAACAATATTTAGGTGGCCCATTCATTACCATGACATAGTGGCCCATTCAGCCCTACCTATACTTTTTGAATACATTTAGTTTTTTTGAGTATATTGAATTTAGATAACATCAAAATACATCTTAAGATTAGTTTATAGATATGGAAAGACTAGCTTATACATATGTATGCAGTGAAATACTTGGTACATTTTTAGCTAGGAAATGTTTTACTAAAAAGGGAAAAACTTACTTTTCAGTCAGATTCTTGACCATGCCACTCTAGTTTGAAAATGGCTCAGAGCAAACGAATGAAAATTGGATGAGTTTAGTAGAACAAATAGCTACATCTATTGGTGGCATCAAAAAAAATTCATGCAAATACTTTTTCATATTTTGTTAGTGGCCCATTCATCACCATGGCCCATTCATTACCACTCTCCCCTACTTCCTTCTAAAATGTAAACTTAAATCTAGGTATCTTCCGATAGATACTTCATTTATTTCTGAGCATTGCAGCTATCACAGCTAAAACCCTTACTTATACAGACAGCACATTAAAAATAAAAAAATAAAAATAATAAATTTCAAACATCCAGTTTTTGATAGATAGTTTCACGGATTTTAAGTGTATTTTATTAAAATCTAAGTATACCTTGAATTTTCGAAAGCAAGATTTTTATTGCTATTGCAGGAGTTCTATACTATAATCACTGAACGTACTTCAAACAAATATCTTCTTACGCATTTTTTTTTTCGACTTTAAAATAATGTTAATCTGTAAAATATCGAGACATTACTATGTTTTAGTTAGCTTTCCTGTAAGAGTAAAAAGGGAAAAAATCATGGAAGAAAGTTAAATACGTTGATTCTCAGTTCTGTTTTCGTTATATTTGTTGCAATATTTTAAAGAATTTATCGCACGCTAACGAGATGACGAATTTTAAACGTTTTGTTATCCTCTGGTAGTTAACTTGAGGTAGTGAACATTTACTAAGCCACATTCGTATTTATAACAAAAAAAAGTTATTATTATTTTTTTTACTGAAATTTCATTAAAATTCTATTTTTTTAAATTCTCCGCTCTGTTATATACTCATAAGAGTCAAAACATGTTTAAAACTTTCATATATTACCTGGTGGTAGTTATTAAAATGGCAAAAGAAATCAAAAGTGACATGATTTGTACTATTTCCACGAGAATGACCCATTCCTGGAAAATAAAGTGGAATGATAACCAAATGGTTAGTGAGCAAGAAATGTTCGTAGGTCATAGGATCATGGTAATAAATAATTCGATTACACAGTTCCCAACTCATTACTATTCATAATTGTTTAAATGACTGCTCGTAAATTTTTGCGAAAGTGTTGTTTTGAAGTTTGCTAAGAAGCGCTTCCGCAATTTTCCTAAAAGAAACGGTATTAAATCTATCATTTAAATTTAAAACGATCATTTGAATCCTTTCCTTGTCGTTCAATATTTATTGGATACTTTTGAACTAAATCTGGATGGTTTTTATGCCTCCAGTGTTAAGCATTTGCAGTTCATTTTTCGTTGCTACCATTTGATTTACTTCAAGAAACAATGCAACATATGAAACCATACTTTTTTTTTTTTTTTTGATCAATGCTCTTTCAACATTAAATTTCGAGCTTGAATATGTGAAGAAAGCAGAAAAAAATAGAGAGAACAAGAAAAGACTTATTTTTACAATACTTCACAAAGACATCTAATTTTGAGCTATTCGGCAGGAAAATATTTTGCTGTTCGATGGTTTGAAAAATAAATAAATAAATATGCAAAAAATAAAAAAATATATAAAAAAGTTGAGTAACCACGAAGTTAGAGTGAAAGAAATACACCTCAATACTGTCTGTTTGCGTTTTGTGCGCCTGGCAGCCACGGACGCTTCCATCTGAAAAAGGGGAGATAGGTTTAGGATGCGCACTTCCCGATGCCTTCAGCTTTTATTCGCTTACTACTTCCTCGTTGCTTCCCCCCCCCCCTATATCGAGAAAGTCCGAAGAGACTTGGCGCGTGCGCAGATACGGCGGAGGTCACACGAAACAATTTTAGAAAGTACATACATGTATGTTAAAATTTAAAGTGTTTATGCTCTTTCTCTTAGATAAAAATTCAAGCGCTTTGATTTTGCGGAACAAATCATCAATATCTAACTTTTGTAAGTGTAAGTGGTTGGGAAAGCATTTCTAGAACTATCAATAATTTCTAGAACTTTACTCAAAATATTTGTAATATTATCGATCTTTTGGAGCAAAAAAATAAATAAATACACACTTAAATAAAACATAAAATAGAAATAAATAAGTGAATAAATTTTAGTAACAAAATAAATCTCGGTCTTTTGCAGCAAAAATTTTGTGTGTTTGTGAGTGTTAATGGAAAGATTTTTTTTACTTTTTTGTAACTGCAAAAAAACTGCCGCTAAAAATAGAAAATAAAAAATGTTACGTTCTTTGGGGGGAAGGGGGAACACGAAAAAATAATAACGCACTTTCCCCCCAAAGTTTATCATCAATTTGTTGCAAAACAAATGTCTATATGTTTATGTTATCTTTTCTTTGTCCTGTTTAATTTTTAAGATTTTTTTATTGCACTTACTACAGCATTAGATTATTTGGCAACTTACCTACCTATTGTATCAGTGGCGACCAATACATCAGTGGATCTACTATACTGTTCGAATTATAATTGGGACAAAGCAATTTTTCACGGCCTTTCAAGTTGACTACTAGATAGCTTCAAGAGTTCCCTTTCAGCAGCCCCAATGTCGTCTGGATATTAGTTTCGACTGCTCAGACCTGGTTTAGATAGGAAATTAGGAATATTGAACAATTCTACAGTTTGTTTCTGTGACAGGAGTAGATTACGTTTTGCATTCGTTCATTTTAGTTTGCTAAAAGTGGATAAAACTCCTAGAAAGATAACAAAGATTAACATATTGATCAGCGGCGCATTTATATGCTACAAAAAATATTACTTCTTTCATAGGTATTAGGAGCTTCTCTCGACGTCTAAAGAGATGCATTGAAACTGGACTATTTTCACCTCTTAGAAAGGACAAATGTGAAAGAAAAAGGAAAAAATTCCAAAATAGGACTAGTTCTTGTTCTGTATTCCTATTCTGATACCAAAACAAAATGTTTTTAAATATTTCATGCAAAAACAACTGATAGGTACTTGACGGTACGTACTCCGTAAAATTAAGAATCAATAGGACAAAACAAAAACTTGATTAACTGCTGATTATTTCAGTTGATAAAAAAAGTCCGAAGTGTCGGACATGAATTTTACAATTCACAAGAGAATGAGACAAATACATCTTCACTCATTATACCAGAATATTTTGTAACTGTATTTTAATATATTCTCTCAAGCTCAGAACTCTTGCCAAGGAATGTCATTTCTCTAATTGCAAAAAGGTGGCTAATTTCTATTCGAAGTCTCACTTTACTGACGACTTGCACTTTCAACTTCTCGTGCTATAAATCTTCATCCATTAAACTTTCTTAACAAATTATTCCTCTGATGTGCTAAACACCTTTGGAAAAGGTTATCGCAATTCGTCAAGTCAGTAAGTTCTCGCTCTCAAACGATGGAATCACGGCAATCTTTTAAAAACTAAATAACCATTTCACAGAATAGAAACTTTGCAATTCGAATGAAGATTCAAAAGTTGAAGAAGTTTCTTTATGCAACATAATTGCAAATGTGACCTTTTGACGCTCGCGGCATTCTGCCCTATTTGCCGCCAAACTACCGGCTTGAGAGTCTGACTCGCAATGATCAATTGTCTTCAATCATTGCAAACAGGTGCGCATTAAAAATGAAAATGCTGGATGATGTTTCTTCGTCTTCAAAGTGCTATTTCATCCCGGTCTGAATAAATTTCCTCATGATTTATACTCTGTAATACTAATTAAATTTCTCTGATCCATTTTGTTTTCATCCAAACCTGTTACCTGCTGGTTTGTGTTTCCGAGTACTTGGACTTTAATAATAATCGCCTTCGGTGGTGTTTTGCGAGCAATTAGTAAAGCTTGCCCTTTTCGTTTTCCAATCCTTCTCGTCAAAGGATTGAGAAAAAAAATTTAGTCAAACAATAACAATAATAACACGGACGCCTGCGGAATAAGTAATGCCGTCGATGTAGGGCGAAAACCCAATGACTCCTGCCATCTGGGATGTGGAAGAACTGCCTATTTGAAGATTGGTCACGTGGTCAAGTCGATCACACTCTCGAAGCTCCGTCGTGCTTTTCTTTACTATGATGGTTTTCTGAGATGGCACGTGGCGATTAGAATCACAGGAAGAACAGAACGACGATAAACAAAAACAGGTGGATGCAGCGATGCGTTGCATCAAAGGGTAATGGAAAAATGCATTCTCTCCGATGAAGATTGCTTTTGACAGTTGGAATGCCTTGCTGAAAAACGTATCGAGTTTCAACTGAGCTGTGAATGAAGCGTGTTTCGAAACCTCGCTTGCAGCAGTGGCGTAAAATCCACGTCTCCAAGACTCTCTCTATTGCGTCTTTTACTCTTCAGTGATTGAGAGACATGCGTTATTTAATTATTGCTTTTAAGTGACGAACTATTAGTAGTTTTCAATAACTGTGCCTTCTGCTTAACAAGTAACGAAACCAACAGAATGTTGTTTTTTATCAATAGCTTTATTTTACATGATTATAAGAAGTTCCTTTGCACAAGGCTTTCATTAGACCTCATTTGTGTGTGTGTGTGATGCACCAAAGCAAAACGAGTGCGGGTACACCAAAATTAAAATTTAGAGAAAACTAATAAAAATAGTAGGGAACCCCACATCTGGTCAAGAGAAGATAATAGTAGTCCTGTTAGTTGCTGCTATATAATAGGATTTACACAAATACTTTAATGAAAGTTGACCTACTGTTTGAATTTTGCAAGCGTTTTACTCAAAAAAGAGCGCGTTTTACTTACTTTCCTTTTTACTACCTCATTTGGAGTGTGTTGTTCCTTTTAGGTAGATTGTGGGAAGACGCCGTATTGGAGAAAATGCCGTGTCATGTGTTTCACCACAAGCATCAACAAAACAGCTAGCCAGTCAGTTAGATTGAAAAAGAATGCACATTGAGAGTATACATCAATTGGTTTTGATTTACCGCAGGTTTAAGAAGTGTTTTGTCATTTTTACCGCTCGGATGAGTGCCTGAATTAGTGTTAAAGGGCTTTGGCAAAGCTGCCGTATTTTCGTTTGGGGAAGATGCCATAGCTTTTCGACGCGCCTAAAACAATGATCCTACTCGAAACAAAAAGATCGTGTACGGCATCTTCCCCTACGGTAATCTTCTTCAACGGTTGGGGAGGATGCCGAAATGGAAGGGTTGGTAACCATTAATTTTCGGTAATGAAAAATTGTTTTTCAAAGAGAAACCTATATTTTTACTAATCACAAAAGCCCATTTTTGTGGATAAATTGGATTTTCAAAAATAACAGTCAATATCCTATTTTGTACAAAATAAAAGTAAAAACTACGGCGTCTCCCCCCTATCTACCTTATCTTAAGAATGATGTTTATTTATGTAAATGTGTTAAAAAGAGCGTACTATGTTAGTTAATGGACTTCTAGCTTTTGATTATGATTCCAGACTCAAAAATTTGTACGGTCTTGACACTTGAGCAAATTAGATTCAGAGAGCACATGATCGAGGTATTTAAACGCACTAAAAAGGAGAATACTAATGATTAAATGTCTGAATAAAATGCAAAAAAAAAAAAAAAAGTTTTTTTTTTTTTTTTTCAAGATTTTTCAATCCCAAACTTGTGTATTCAATTCATAGCACCACCTATTAATACTTTTATGAATGTTTCAAGGTACCCTAAGATCAAGGTCTCACGATTTTTCATGACATACATTATAATTTGATTGATCCTCTGTAGTAGTTAAAACAAATACTGGCATACCAAATACTACTAAATATAATTGATCGAGATGATAAATGAGATCGCATGTTGCATCTTTTGCGTTGAAATTTCTAACAATTGATCCAATGACCACATTTTCAACTCATTTTAAAAGTGGTAAAAAGGAATTCAATGCTATATTTTTAAATAAACCAATGACAGGATTCATCTGTGAAGTTCAAATTTCATAACTTTTCTTTATTACGCTTCGACCCATTTTTCAGGATTTCCAAAGTTTATTGACCTTCTTTAAGAATTGCTTTAATTATTCAAACAAATATTCGAATCCGATCTATATAATAGGTACAATTTACTATTTTTTGTTCATTATTGCACGGTAATATTTAGGCGATGATCTATTTTTAAATTATTAATAAAGCTAGATAAATTTAGTCATAATTTAACGCTGTTATCATTATATAAAAAGGAATGAAAATAATTAGCCTCGTTAATTTTTAATAGACATATTAAGCTATATTCAAAATAAATGGAGTATAGTCGCTTCTTTTTAGATTTTTTCATTTTACTAAACTTCAACAAATTGCTTTGAACAGTCATTATCGGAACAAAACTTTGAGAATTTACGTGTATTCATTTCCTAAAGTAAAGATACGTTTATACTGCATATATTTAGAGCGACTTCTCCTCCATTATTCTTAAGATAATCAACACTTTTCCTAGAAATATACAGGGTGTCCACTCCTATCGTGGACCAATAGCTAATTTCTAAACCGTTAGAGATAAGCATATAGTTCATTTAGGAAAAAATCTCCAAATTACGAAAGGAATTTTGGGTCTATTCAACGTTTTTCAAAAAATCAAATTTTAAAAGAGTTACGAAATTTAAATTTTTATACAGCCCCCCAGTTCTATCAATCATATTTAGTAAAACATTCTTGACACTGTAACGTTTAAAACTAAAAAAAAAATCACTGTTCTACCACAAAAATTGACCGAGTTATGACGTTTTGAAAAATCAAGATTTTGCATTATTTCATGATGTCATCGAGAGATCGCTTAAGGGACCGTATGCAAATCCTTCAAAATCTTGATTTTTCAAAACGTCATAACTCGGTCAATTTTTGTCGTAGAAGAGTGATTTTTTTTTAGTTTGAAACGTTACAGTGTCAAGAATGTTTCACTAAATATGATTGATAGGACTGGGGGGCTGTATAAAAATTTAAATTTCGTAACTCTTTCAAAATTTGATTTTTTGAAAAACATTGAATAGACACAAAATTTCTTTCGTAATTTGGAGATTTTTTCCTAAATTAACTATATGCTTATCTCTAACGGTTTAGAAATTAGCTATTGGTCCACGATAGGAGTGGACACCCTGTATTAATGCTTAATGAATACTATATAATTAAAGAGATTCAGTACTAATAAAAAACAAAATTTTGTGGAAACGTTCGGCAGGCTCATTTGGGAGACAACTTTTACTTAGAACTCTTTAACTACAAAAATACTTCTTGTGCAATATATAAAAATAATTTAACATTAATATACTTTAATATATTGTTTTGCTATCGCATTTTGTTTTCAGATATGCTCTAACAAACAACCTTCATTCATTAGACAAATTAAAAACCGACGTTGAGCTTGAAACAAGTACAGGTTTCAATGATATTGCACGAAACGACAGGATAATTAAAGTTTAGATACATTTAGCAACCATTTTGCACATTTTGAAAATTTCTAAACTTGACTTTAGTGTAATATTTATGTAAGTACAGATTTTTTATTTCGCATGAAGTTCGCTTGGAATTAATGCTTTCTCGCCAGCTGAAATCGAATTTATAACATTAGTCACCTTCGTATATCTATCTGGCTCTCTTTCTCACTTTCTCTATATCTCTCTCTTTTCGTTTAAACTCTAAGCAATTTGAAGTATACCTTTCTAACAGTTAAAAGAGTATAAAGTGAAACAAAAGATATTTCAATAAAAAGGGAAAATAATATCTATTTTGCAAATAGTATCAAAATTATTCTCTGAGAGAGTGGTGCTCAACCGTTTTTTACCCGAGGGAGACACTTCCTACCAAAATAATTCTTGCAGACCAGAACACACCTAAAATAAAAAAAAAATTAATCTCCTTCTTTTTTCTTTCTTTCTTTTTTTTTTTTTTTTTTTTTTGATTGAATCGGAAAACACGAAAAGGGAAGATAATTGCAAACCAAGAACTTTCGTCATCATTACTTCATGCATATTTTATTAATATGCAGTTTTCGTCTGTTTTTAAGAAACAAAGTTTTCGCTATTTGGCTTCAACATAGCAGCAATCGTTCGTAATACCAAATGGAAACTATCTGTTGTTTTGGTAGATTTCAGAATATATTTTTCGATTCGTAAAGTTGATGAACATAACAATGGAACACACGGATCAGTTTCGCGGGCCACTCTGACCCTCGGGTCGTAGGTTGGACACCACTGCTCAAAATGAGTAGGGGATGTGTTTCAGTAATCTCATTTTTGCCTTCTCAAGAATACAGACATGTCTTACCATTCTATACCTTACTTTGGATATTTTTATTATTTATTTTGAATTTCGTCTCGTTATTAGTTTTATTTATTTATTTATTTATTTGAGTAATTTTGATATTAAAATTACGCTTTGAAATAGTAAAACAATTTTAATACATTTATTAAAGGGAAAGTTGGCTAAAATTTGGAATATTTTTAATGAATTAAATGCGTAAAAATAAAAAAAAATTTAAGCAATCCCGTAAATAACAAATAATTAAATTAATACATTTGGCACAAAACACTTCGGTCAAAATCAGTTTCACTTAGGATTACTGTTGAAAATAAATCTCAATGTGTAAACATGGTGCTTTTAAACCTATTAAAAGTAACAAACGCACTTTGCGGATCCTTTGAAAGATGAGGTTTAACTGATAACGAAGCGGAGAATTCTAAAAGTTCACCGAGTTCATTGGCTTCTTGAGGAACGGTAAAAAACATTTTAAGATGTTTCACTTTTTGCCCTGCAGGGCTGTATTATTGAGGCGAAAGATACATCTGGGTACTAAATCGGAAGATTTAGTTGTTGTATTTTAAATAGATTAATTTTTAACCTTATCCAAGTCTCATCATCTCAGGAATGATATTTAAAAAATAAAAAAAGAGCGTTTAAAGGCGAGTAATCCTTTGACAAAATATTAAAACGAGAAATAAATTTTCTCTCACACGTTTCGTCAGTGCGAGGTTATTGACATTATGGCCAAAAGAACACAATAATAATAATAATTCTAGTGTGAGTACTTTTCCAAATAAAAACGTCTTCACGGTAGGTTTATTGCCGTTATATCATGCGCTGTATTAGCTTAAGGGTTTCTTTTATAAAGTTATTACGAGTCTGAAAGCATGCTATTTCCTTTTAACTTCGTTTTTAACTGTTAAATAACGTTGCGGGTAATCAATTGAGCCATCCTAAGGCTGACAGTTCGTTCAATGAAATCGAGAAAAAGAGAAATTCGGGACACTGCTGTAGCTTCGTCTGTTCCCAACGATTGGTGTCTATCTAAAAAAATATTCTTGACTTTAATTCTGCCACTCAGTAGAAATGTCACGGACCTTTTCAATTGCTAAACTAGTTATTAAGCTACCGACGTCTTTTCATTCAAGAGTTTTAGACGTTTCTATCAATTGCGATTAAAATTTTAATCTCTTTCTCTAAGGTATTACATTGCAAAAATAAATAATGAGAAAAATTTTACAAACCTTATTATTTACAAATTATTATTCATAACATATAAATAATATGTTCTTCAGCGATATTTGTTGCATAAAGAACTGTTTCCTGACTTTTAGTCAGGAAACAGTTCAAGCACTTTGGAGTAGCAAAGTCTTTTCATTCAAGCGTTTTAGACGTCAGTTACGATTAAAATTTAAATGCATTTGTCTAAGATGTTATATTGTAAGAATAAACCTTAAGATAAATGACCCGAACCTTATTATTACACCTTATTATTCATAACATCTAAATGTTGTATAAAGGTACATTTTAGTCGACCTTTTCAAGCGCTCAACTAGTTATCGTGCAGCATCTTTTCATCTAAGCGTTGTAGACGGTTCCATCAGTTGCGATTAAAATTTTAATGTCTTTTTTTAAGATGTTATATTTTAAAAATAAATAATAAAGTAAATGTTACGAACCTTATTATTTATAAATTATTCGTCATAATATAAAAATAGTTATATTTTTGTAATAAATATGACATAAAAGTAAATGTCATGAACCTTTTCAACGGCTGAACTGGTTATTAAGACAGTGACGTCTTTCTATCAAAGAGTTTTATATGTTTCTATCAGTTGCGATCAAACTTTTAATTTCTTTCTCTAAGATAATATATTGTAACTCAAATGTCTGCCTGCTTCAATTAAACCCATCTAAAGTGCCTCTTATTTCTTGATTTTTGTTCTATTTATTTTCGGTTTTGCTTTTTTTTCTGATAAAATAGTCAATAGGTTTTCTGTATCTCGTGCTACTGGAAAGCAGTAAACGTGTGATCTTGCTCACATATAAACTCCTATGCTTGCATTATTTCAAACCTAATGCTTTGACCAACGAATATCGCATCAAACCACTCTTACACACACTCGTGGCTCATTGCAGCAAATCTCAGCCCTGTTTTGACCCACTAACAGGTAAATTTGAAAAATGAGTCGCTAGTCAGGATTTTTTTTTTGCTTGGTAACAAACAACTGCTAAAGAAGTTAATAGTTACATTTTACCAGCATTTATTTACAACAATAGTTGCATGTGAAAGCAAGAAATCCTCAAACTTGTTATATGCACGCAAAGCCTTGAAAACTTTTGTAAAACCAACTAAATAATAATAATAATAATAATAATAATAATAATAATAATAATAATAATAATAATAATAATAATAATAATAATAATAATAATAATAATAATAATAATAATAATAATAATAATAATAATAATGATGATGATGATGATGATGATGATAACACATAATATTATAAAATAATAATGACATCAAGTTTATTTATTTATTAATTTATTTTAATGCAGAGTAACAAATGAAACAAAAGCTCGTCTTATTATTGCCAACCTTCAAGTGCAAAAGTATGGATTCCAGACCATGGAATTAAAAACTTAATGTGAAAAATACGCAGCATTTTAATTATGATAATTATTATTATCGTCATTAGATTATAATTATAATTGTTATTACTCTCATCATTACAGTATTATTATAATTATTATTATCATCATTATCATAATTATTATTGTAAATTGGAAAATATTTTCTACCAATAAACCGGTCAATGAAGACCGGTCAGAGAATATTTTTTACAAATTTGTGCCAGTCTGCTTTACCTGAGCGCGATAAATCTTGGTTTAGTGCATTTTCAATGTTAAAACAATGGTCAAATGTTTCTTTTGAGAAAAAAAATGCTTTTAACGTAGTTTTTCCTATAAATAACCTAAACGATTGCGAAAGATAATTGAAAGTGATACTTGGTTGAAGTACAAACATTACTAAACTGTTTTCCTGAAAAGAAAGAAATAGAACTTCCTTGATAATCCCTGTAAAATGGACTGTTAACAGCAGGAAATTGGACCGTTTCCCTCTTAGTTGAATTTTCCCCCCTTTCTGTATATGTTTCGAAAGAAAAAAAGAGAATGCGATACAGTATGTCAAGGTGTGAGAAATTCTCCTTCACCGGCCGAAGTGGTTACGTGTGAACTATGACATAAATAGTTTTTTTCCGCTTCAAGAATTGCCACTGTTTATATACACTGCAGCTTAAAAACTAGATTTATTACGCGACGAAATTATGAAGGGAGGGTGGAGACATGAAGCGAAATCACATTGTCAAAAATTATTTTAGTGGTAAAAATATTTTTCAACCCGATATATTTGAATAGTAATTTTAAATTTAATTAAAAATAAGTTATTACAAAAAGAAGCGGTAATTCCATTGCTAGTAAATATTTAATTTTTAAAAGTGAATTACTAGATCATATGTTAATACTTCAAATTAGAGTGGCATACATTGTCATTATAGTTTTCAGTAATTGCTTAGTTTGAAAAAATATTTAGCATCAGCTTTGGTTACTGGATAATTTTTGTGTGATTCTACTAATAATTTTATTTTGATATATTTTCTGCATAAATGGTACACTAGAGATGCTAAAGAGAGACCAAAATCCATGTTTAACTCGATTTGAAATTTTTAACTGATGCATTTATCTTGAAAAGGGTAACCCTATTCCATGTTATTAGCACATATTATCAGGATGAATTAAAGATGTAATTCTGACATTTGTGGTTTTGTCACTTTTTTCTGTTTTTTTTTTTTTTTTTTTTTTTTTTTTTTTTTTTTTTTTTTTGACTCTTCTGTCAAAAAGTTAAAATTTTCTTACGATATCAAAATTGATGAATTACTCTCTTATCTTAGGTTAAAGCTTTTGTTGTACTATTCTATATTTAGTTTACTTTCCTCCCACATAACACTGCACATTTATTTAAATGAAAATGAGATCTTTTTCTCTGATATTCATGGTACTTTTCCATCAAAACATATATATTTGCTCTTCCATTTGCGGTTCTATGAATGAAAGAAATTCTCAACACTAATTGCAAGCGGTAATTATCTAACTCGTTGTGAAGAGACAATACTTAATCTCTTAGTCCCAAGGGTATGATTTTAAAATCTTTCCACCGTATTTCTAAGGGAAGGAAGATGTGTTTACTCAATCATGTACCTATGAGGAGAAAAATCATTTTTATTATTCATGTATGAGAAAATAGTAGATGTTAATGTAATAGTCTGTATTGTTAATGTAACTGTTCCAGCAAGCCCATAGTGAGGCATGTTGGAACAGTGGATAGAACTAGTTGGAACACAGGGGAATAAGTATCCTTCCTCAATAGCAATTTGATTCTAAAGTGATGTATCAGTTATTTGATCCAAAAAATATACTTCCGTCCTTACTTTAACTTAAAATATAATCATATTTTGTTAAATTTTATTCTTCTTCAATTTTTAAAACTTAACTTTTGATTTATAATAGCTGCTTTCTTTTATTTTTTAATCAAATGATTTTAATGGAGTTGATTTGAATCAGCGAACCCCAACTACTAATATTTTTTCAATAAAATATCTTAAGCAAGAAAAGAATTTCGAAAGGGCGCAATGAACACTGTTTCAACATTCCCTTTCAGAGGTTTCTGCATCCTCCATACTACATTGTACTATAGGTATTCTTCTAGGCCTAACGTAATTGAGGCAACATGGGAATGTCTTCTGCGAAAAAAGTCTGATTTTCAAAGACTTTGACTACATAAATTCAGATCAAGTTAATATCATACTTCAAAAGTTCATCAATATTTTGAAGTAACATGAAAATTTTACCTCTATTGCTTCAAATTATAAATATCTATCTGCCCGAAATGATTAAAGACACTAGAGTCCTGAAAACAGCATGGATGACTACATGGTACTTAAGATGCAACAGATAAATGCTATCCTAATTCTCTGCGTTTTTTTTTTAAATAACTACTACTCAAATGTTCCAACATGCCCCACTCTCTCCTATGTTGAAAAAATAACAATGTTGGCCAAAAACATTTGAGCTACGAAATCTCAATGAGCCAAATTGTCTGTGAAGAATAAGTTTACTTGTTAATTCATTCAATCAACCAGCAGTTGTACCAACGAAGGAATTTTTTTATCAATAATTCCTAATGGTTGCTTTCGTTGTAAAGTGACCGCACAGAATCTTTTCCTCGTTACGGGATGATTGCACAATCTTTCCCTAGTATCGCCAAGAGGAGCTTTTTACGTGCTCTCAATATTGTACCTATCAGGCATACATGAATATCTGTTCACATAATTAAATACTAGATTTATGTTGCATACATAATACCATCAGCTAAAAAAATTGAGCTTCAAGAGCTAAATGAGGCAGGTTCCGGTTCTCCAAGTGTCTGTGAAGAATAAGTTTAGTTGTAGATTCACTCAATCACTGATGCTGAGGTTTACTAATGTGACGATTAGGAATCCGGTTTGTCGAGCCTCATTTCAAGAAACACAAGAATGAATGCCATTTTTACACAGTCAACACATCGGGCCAAAGAGAAACATCACTTAAAGCGACCGATACAAATGCTAAATGAACGCTTAAAGATAAGCAGCAATTTGAAAACTGGACGCGTTACGCAAAAGTGCGTGACCAGCATTCGGTCTCCGTTCTTGTCCGCAGAGACGGAAATGTGACATCGCATGTCGATTCCTTATCTGATCAAGAAGATGATATATCAGAGATTGCATATCTAAGTGAAAGGATAGGCCATGGAGTGTTAACGGTTAGCTTGTGTCTGCTGCTTTGGAAACAATAACATCTTCACTTGTTGATCTTCCTCTTATTTGTTAAGTTTTCTATCTTTCAGACTCATTGTTGGGTTGGAAAAAATAATAATTATGTTTAGATAATGAAATCATCATTGTTTTAAAATTATTCCTTTCAACTGGAATGCTAGGAACGGAGGATTGTTTTATTGTAATAATTTACTCATCAAGAGCATCAACTGCTCTTTCAACCTATCATCACTCTATGGCTATGGTTAAGAAACGGAGCACTGATATCTTATTTCATAAAGAGCCTAAATCACTTATCAAATGAATGAATAAAAAAACAATGAAAAGTGAATGTATTATTGAGGAGCGAGATTTTTTGAGATTGAGCAGTTTAAATCATTTCTGGCAAAAGATATAACGTTTGTTTAATTGTTGTCTCATTAATATGAATTGAGATTCAAAAACTGAACCGTTGGTAAAATAACTCTTGTTATAAAGTAATTTCAATTAACAATTTTTTTTAACAACCGGTACGTTTAGATTCTGCTGCATGAAGCTATTAAGAACGGGAAGAAGTTTTGCTCTCCATTCTTTTATATTAATATTTATATTTTTTCACTTTATTTTTTATTTAGCAGATTGCCTAAATAATCCTCTGATTTTTTTTTCCTGAAACATCGGAAGGATACTCGGGCATAGTGAGTTTCAAAACAGTCTTTTCCGGCTTTGAAGCCTGGATTAGAGTTTTTCGAAAATTATTTTTCCAAAAACTTGGAAATATTTGCATTAACTTTCAGATAATTTTTTTTGTAATATTTTTAATCATATTTCGCACACTAAAAATAGGATATTTGTTTACCTCAACAATCAAAGTAAGTAGTAACACTCTTGCAATTAAAGAAAAAATATTTTAATCGTAATTACTATCTATAAGACCTTTTTTTAGCTTTTGAAACCTGAATTAGTTTCACAAAATTATAGCAAAATACATTTAAACAAGTAAAAACCTGAGTTTGGATTTTTGTAATCACTTTTACCAATAAATTATGTGATACTTGTTTTTTGAGTTTATGGTATCTAGATGAGTGAGATCAAGAATTACATAGCAATCCATAAAAAGAAACAAACTAGCATTTCTCTCTTGTGTATGAAATAAAAAAAATCTTTTGAAATTTGAACAGAGAAAGTATAAACTCTTCGAAGGTCAATAATATGCATTTTAAAATTTTACTCATAGTTTCGAAAAGTATGGATATAAAAGGCTCTTAAACCTAGTGATGAAACGGTTCTGACAATTTCCTCTTAAATGGGAACAAAAATTAAAAACAGTATTAAATATGTGCCGTGATGCAACAAATTCTTTAAGTAGAAATATTGTGAAATTCAGTTCCTAAAAAGATAGCGCTAGAATGGGAAGGTAAAGTGTTATCTTGGAAACTAGACGCATTACTCAAAAGTTACAGGGTCAGTTTTTGATGTAGAATATATCTTACATTTCAAATCTGGGCTACAGTGCTCAGCTCATGACAGTCAGGAAATATCTAGAGTAAGCGAAATTTAACTCAACTGACCGCCATGACTCTCAGGTAGCATCAAATTGCATCATTATATTTCCCCACAGGAGTTTTATTCCTTTGTTGACCAGTTGTAATTTGAATGGTGCAATATGACTATTTCACATTTAGATTGCTGATATAAACACAAGTTAATAAAAGTAAAGTTTCAGTCGTAAAGTCAGAAGCTATTTTGAAAATGTAAAACAAACTTGTAAACATAAGTCCACCTGATATGCGTTATATACAGTCTTCTTTAAAATTTAAAAATTAATATTTTTTACCAAAAATATTAATTTAGAGAGAAGTGAGTTAATAATGGGAGAACTCTCTGCCATGAAAAGTGTGTCCATTAAATAACTGACAAATTTTAAACGTAAATAAGGACAACACGGTTTGAAATAAAAATGTGCCGTTTGGGACAGTTTTATTTTAAAATACCGATACCTTTTGAACAATACATTTCGTACAAAATTACAAATTATCACCAACAGGATCGATGGCAGCCTAAAAACTAAAACCCAATGCTCTTAATATAGACACTATTGGCAGCAATAATGAGGCGTAGTCGCACAACAGAATTTGCATACTTATAACAGTGTCTTAATTGAAATAGCATGGCATGCCTTTCAAGCGTAATTTTATACTCTAACGCTCAGTTCAAAAACCGCTGCCAAAATTTTATTTCTCTATCTCTTTTATTTCAAAACCAGGGTGATCAATACTTCTACCATATATGCTCACTGTATGGGTAACAACAATAACGTTATTTAAATTATCAACTCATATTTTTGATTTTCAGACTATTACGTGCAATTAAAATTTACCTCGAAACTGGTTCAATCCAAACGATTTTCATTTGTGAATAATTAGATGATAATACAGTCACACCCCGTTGTATCGCTCATCCAGATAATTACGTTTTTCCTTTGTCTACATTTTTTTTACGCTGCTTTACATTTGACATCATAGAAAAGAACATTTCCCGGAAAAAGTAGTTTCTTTCTTTTTAAACAATGATCAAACCTGGTATGTTTTCTCCTATCTGAATTGGATAGTTTAAGCTGCAACGTTCATTTAGCATAAAACCCCAACGCGTTAAAAATATTTAAAATTGTTTCTGTTTTTTTTTTTTTTTTTTTTTTTTTTTTTTTTTTTTTTTTTTCTTCTAGAACAATTTGTTAGCAAATTTCCTTTTGTTTTTATCAAGAAGATTAATTTAACAGGATTATAAACCAACTTTTTAGAAGATGGACATGACATTCATTTGTATGCTAAGTGGATCATTGCCTTTCATGACTTATAATTGCACTTTTCTGTTGTTTCCAAACTAGCGTGATATGAGGAAGTGTTACTGTACTGCTAAGTCAGAAAAGAAAAGAAAAATGAAGTCATACACACCAAAAGTGTCATACACACCACCCTGACCCGGCCGTGTATTTTTTTTAAGGGATTTAGCTGGTTTTGATACAAAGCGCCGCACTTCAAATTTTTTCGTTGGACACTGTCATTCTATAATCCGGAAACGCGAAAGGGCAAGGAAGCACGACATCTCCGTCCAATTAATCCGATATCCTGAGGTAGTTTTGCCGAGTGCGGCGCCCCGAGCCCGGAATTCAATAATTCAATTAATCAAATCGTAATTCGTGATCAACTTCCACTCGGTGACATTTTTTCCGCGTTTGTGGCTTGTGTCTTTCTGCGGCAATTAAAGGTAATCCGATTTTATTTGTCTTTCCCTTTTCTGCTGAAAAGGATTCTCATCAACCTAACATGAAGGAAGTGGTATTCTTGCGGTTGTTTAGGTCTTCTTTTATTTAAACAGGGTAGAATTTTGTTTCATATATATCATATTTCTCAAATAATTTATTCGTTTCCACTTGAAGGACAAAGCTAAAGAAAATGTATAATCCTCAGTGACCGGCTGTATCAATTTCATTACTAGCTACGTTTTTCTATACTGCAAAAAATGAACTGTTTGTTTTACAATATAACACTGGCAGCCTAGAGGTTCCAATTTAAAACTGTGAAATGCACAGTAATAAACTGTACAACTAGCAGTTTTACAGTTTCTTACTGCAAAGTTAGCAATTTTATAGATTATTGCTGTAAAATTTATCAATATTATACTGTAAAAACAACTTTATAATACGGGCAGCCGAGGTTACAGTTTAAAACTGTAAAATGCACATAATAAGCTGTAAAAGTAGCAATTTTAGTTTGTTACTTTAATATAGCAATTTTACAGTTTATTTCTACAAAATTAGCAATTTTCTAGTTTATTGCCGTAAAATTTAGCAATATTTCACTTTAAAAACAACAGTTAATTACTAGCAGCCGAGGTTACAGTTTAAAACTGTAAAATGCATGGTAATAAACTGTAAAATTAGCAATTTTACAGTTTATTACTGCAAAGTTGGAAATTTTTACAATTTATTGCTATAAAATTAGCTGCATTGTACTGTAAAAACAACATTCCTTTTTTAGTGAAACTCAAAGTGCAAAACTATGTTATTTTCTAAAGTTGTTCAAGTTAATATACCTACACTGTTAAAACAAGGTACTTAGAAATGAGGCAAAACGTCTTATTTTCAAGAACATCACTGACCCAAAATGGCTCCAGAACCAATTGTCTTGGAATTAGAAACCAGGGTGTCTTGTTTTTGAAACACACAGTGTTCTCAAAAGTAATACCCATGTTCTTGTTTTTGAGACGGAAATATGTTTGAATATAACACGAAATGTACTCATATACGAGACAATCCTATTCTTAATTTTTGAGACGGCCGCACTCTTGGAAATGATACACTTGTGTGTTTATTTCCG